>NW_019292462.1:0-51492 GCF_000500325.1 Leptinotarsa decemlineata | reverse complement strand
AACAAATGATGAGACAAAAAGTTACATTGGAAATGAATTTTAGGGGTTGCGTTTTCCACCCCTTACAACCATGGGGTAAACCAAATGAATTACTGGCTAAGTGTCTTTTTGGTAGTACAAAACGTCAGGTTAATTTCAATATTGTTACTTTCTTAGTGCTTGTGAAAAAAATTGTTATACAAATTTTGAGAAATTACCTCCTTAAATGTTTTACACTTATTCAGTTACACCCTGTATGTTCAATATGCAGACAAATAGGCAGAAAATACAAAAAACATTTGAAACATTGGGATGTAATCGCTCAAGATGAAAAATGTGAAATTTGGTCAAAGATTATAAAGTAGAATGTCCTTCGATGAAACAGTGTGAATGAATTCATATTATCATACTTTCAGAGAAAAATATCCAAATGATATACACAGATATATTTCAAATTTTAAAAACCAAACTCAGTGACCACTGAGTCACTGTTTCAAGTATAGAAACGGCAAATAATTCAAGGAGGGTTAATTTTGGCGAATAGGGCGCGTGAGGTAGCAATTCAAACTTTAATTCTTTAATTTTGGTTATTGCGATGATAGATTTGTGAGCTGGTGCATTTTCTTGATGAAACAATTTTTTTATAACTCAAATGCGGCCGTTTCTGTTTGATTGTTTTACTGAAACGTTGCAATAACTTCGCATGCATAATACTCGTCGTTGATAGTTTCACCTTTTTCAAGATAGTTAATGAAAATCATCCCACGCGCATCCCAAAAAATCAATGCCATGACCTTGCCTGCAGATGAAATGGTTTTCGTCTTCTTTGAAGCCAGTTTTCCCTGTTGAGTCCACTGTTTTCATTGTTTTTTTATGAAGTGTGAAGTGATGGACCCATGTTTCATCCATCGTGATGAAACGACATAAGAATTTTGCTTCGTTGCTATGAAACTTTGCTAAACAACTAACTAGCAATTTTATATTTCATTGTGGTTGCGAAAACGTTTCGGAGAAACAAATTGTAACATTGAATTTGTCCCAGAAATGTTTTCAGTGTGTTTATAAAACATCTATAAATAGGAAATTGGCACCGTTTCATACAACATTATAGTCTCTATCAATATTTTGTAAGGCCTTTTACAAACATCACAACACAGTTTTATAAACATTTTGGCAGTTACTATAAAATAATTTAAATACAATTTTATAACAGTTTTTTAGTAATTCCAAGTAAGCTTTTGGAAGTAATTATAAAATACCAACAAAATGAAACTGTTGCAGCACCATGAAATTAAAACAATTTTGCTGGTTGGGCACTCAATTGAAACATTTTCACAACACTGTTTCTGCTCTAATGTGAGCAAACGCGGCACCCATACAGCTTTCTCATGTCCAAATTTTCAGATAATTTACACACTTTTCGAAATGCCTATTAAGTCTTCTAGCAGTACCTAGCACACTCTCAGTCGACGATTATTCAGTACCGCTTTGTGGATTTTCTTCACAGTTTCTGGAGTCGCCACCTCGACCACTGTGATGCTCGTCTTGGCAAATCGTACGGCCTCATTTGAACTCTGCTACCCAATATTTAACCGTTGTGAACGAAGGAACAGATTCACCTGGAGTAGAATCCAGTTTAGCTTTTATATTGTTTGTGCTGAGGCCTTTCAAATAAAAGTATTGTATGGCAAAACAATGGTCAATTTTTTCGACGAAAAAGTTGTCTATTGATGGCTGCCAAACAAATACCAAACAACGCAGCGTCTTCAAACTTGAAACGGGTACTTTTAGGACACCCTGGTAGTGGAATTATAGTCGACTAAAGATATCTCTCAGTATATACTTTTTGATAATCTACAGTCAAGTCTTTAGCTATACGAGTGTTGAAACATTTCGGAAGCTCTCGATGAAATTTCTATTATATTTGAGAGCCATTTCAAGGTCTTCTATAATTCCTAAATCTTTTATTGCAACGGTCACTGATAGTTCGGTATTTTTGAATTGAAGTGAATTCAGTATGATTACATTATTTTATCACATCTATCAGGATTCAGTTTCGATAAATCCATATTATTCCCTTCATTGAAAATATTAATATCGAACTGAAGGAAAATCAGCGTTTGAAATACTTTGAACTCTTTTCTGAACACATTTCAGGCATCAGCGAACACCAAGAAAAAAATTGTTAATAACTTGATCAAAGTCGGCTGATCCCTGAGGTATACCTGACTTTACTTCGATAAGATAGCATCAATTTCAACAGTTTTTCTCAGGTCTCAACGCTTAAAATTTTGCAATTAACAAATAGTGGTTAACTCTATCAAAAGCTTCGGAAATTGTACATATATAGTGCTAAACCTGAAATTCATTTGCTAGAGCTGCTAGAGCTGCTAGACTATTCACGATTGTATGTTCATCAATACATATTATAAAACAAAGTCCTCCATTGAGCGTGATGAACACAAAAACTATACAACGGAATTTCATGCAGTTTCAATTAATGACCGTAGCGATTCAAGAGGAAAGTTTATTTGGATGTCACTTATAAGCGAAACAGTTTCGTTGAAAATCTTTCAATAAGTGTACAAATCATTCGTTATTCGAATACTGCTGGCTTATGAGAATCGTAGTTCTCCAATTTCATCGCGCCATGTTTACTTCGAGTGCCACAAGGCGTATTTCTAAATTGCTTATCCAAATATCGGAAAACCATTACGGAGAAGCAATTTAAAAAATCTGCAGTTACTTTTCTTTAATGATGCCGCAACGACAGTTTCCGAAGGAAGTGCTCTGGTTACTCGATTTATTGAACGTTTTGCTTGATAGACTTCGTTTTGATAAATTGATTCGATTCCATATTTATTTCGTGCTCTCTCAAATATCGTGCAAAAATTTCTAAACTATAAAGTTCGTTATTTTCAATACTCATTCAGAAATACTTTCATAGAGTTACGTAGGGAAGTTCCACTGCAACTATCAAGGATTTATTGTGGATCACACCTATTCAAACTCGACTTCAAAAAATCTAGTTTCTCAAGGAAGTCAATAACTCATTTGGTGACTTATCTTTCAGGTCTGTTGGCAATAGTGAGACTCTGACAAACTCTGAAAACCTGTTGTGTACGTGCTCTGAAATGTCTCAATCCAATTAGGAACTGATCGGGAACATCCTTCCATTGCTGCAGGATACCAACTGTATTCACCAGCCAAGAGACGCTCCCGATACTCTGGCTACTCCACAGATTCAGCCATGGAGGGTATCTGTATTTGTATCTGTAGAGTAGGGAGGGTGAGGTCATCGTCCATCCTGTCCTTTCCAGGAAGGTGGACAGGTCACTAGGAGAAATCTTTATATTGGCAGGTGAAGGCCAAGACTCGCCGAACACACACTCTCTTTGGCAACAACGCGATGGCCTCCGCGAAGGTTTTGGAAGGTGCAGCGACATTACTGTCGTTGCGCGTCTTCTTCAACTTTCTTGGGGTTTCCTCCATGGAGGTGCACAAGTGAGTGGGCTTTTCTGCAGGGTCAGCCGGTTCCTTGCCTTTATTCAAGGCGGAACTCTTGGCGCCCGCCGCAGGAAGTGCCCTTGTTGTTGGAGGCGAAGTGGTGGAGGAGGAGAGTGCACTTAAAGTTGCTGCCATTCAGCTGTCAGCACAACTCCTTACACCTTAGCTTTGGTAGGCTGGTCCATGGTGGCATGTTTTGCAAAGGCTTTTGAGGAGTTTTAGTTCCCCTCAAGGTGGTCAGTTCCTTTCAAGGTGGTCAGTTGCAAAGTCAAGATTGGACGTTGACTGCCAAACGCTATTATTCCCCTGTTTTTCACTAGAGCGTTCATTGCAAGGCAACTAGATGAACTCATGATCCAACACCTGACAGCCATAGTCTTATTGAAGGTGCTGGGCTGAACTAATCAACTTTCCTAAAAAACAAGCCTCATGTGAACTAGTTAATTTTCATAGAACAACGAGCCTGATGGTTTGATTCAACATCAGATGATGAAGATGTATCACAGCAAGTTCCACCTAATAATTTGTAATCAGTGGTGTTAGGCAAAATCAGTCTACCCTGCTTTGGAATGGACAAGCCTTAAGGTAAAATTAGGTAGATCATATGTAGGAGTGCACAATCAATCTGCAAACTAGAAAAATTGTTTCTTTTCCCTACTTCCCCGGGACGGTTTTGTTTTTCCCAACTTTTTTTTTCAAATTTCACGGCCTTTTTTGGTTTCCAAGTTCCGTTTTTTTATTGGTTACCTTCTTGGATTTTATTTCTTCCTTTTACTTTTTTTTTCTTCCCCCACGGCGGCTTTTTTCTTTTGTTCCTTCTTCGTTCTTATTTCCTTGGCTTTTGGGTATTTTTGTTATTTTTGTTTTTTTGTTTTCCTTCGGTTTCGTTGGAGTTAACTATTTTTTTTTCCCTTCAAGTTTGGGGGCCTTTTCAAGGGCCAAAAAACCAATACATAGAAATGAACCGGCAGCGAACTAGTCTACGTGGACTGTAGATTTGCCGGTTCGTATTGGATAATTTTTACTAACCGAGTCATAAAATTAAATTTGAAGTCATGTTACGGTGACTAATAGAAATCGCCGTCGTGTTTAGTTTAGGAACTGATCGCGATTTGAGTGTTGAAATTCGATATTGGTGCAGTTATAATTACTCAGAACTATTGTCGTCTGTTTAAAATGAAGGAGTTATTGAACAGTGGAGTTCGAGGTTTACTGAGTTGAACTTTAAAACGATGAGCAGATACAGCCCGTAGCGTATTTCTGATATGTACCACTCTTGGTGAAATTAAATGTGCCAAGTCACTTGAACACCTCCTGTGAAAGACAAACCTCCAACCTTTCTTCGATGTTCCAGGCTATCAAGGTTGTATGTGATGTTAGCGTCTCAGGTGAATGGCTCTCGTCTGGATGGCATCCAGGGTATGTTTGGGGGCGGCGCTCCATACATGTGAACAATACTCTAAGGAAGATCTAATGAATGAAACATTTTTCTTCGTTAAAATACTTTGAATTCATCCAGGTACCTATTGGAGTAAACTGAAAAGTTCACCTTTTCCATACTTGTATACAGTTTTCGATTATAATTTTTATATTTTTCATATCGTGGAAGGTGAGAAAACCCCAAAAAAGGTCACTGAAAAAGTACTACTACTCAAACATTACTGTTGTTTTTGATGTCATATTATGATGTTTAGAAAACTTTGAATGATTCTTCCTCATCTTCCGAAACATTATTTCAATATAAATCTTTGTATTATACTTCAAACTCAAGATTTTGTATTTTTATATAAGAAGATATTTAACTAAATCCGACTTCATTCCCATTCTCCGTAAAATGCATTTGCGCAACGATCAGCTCATCTTCATCTCTGCAAAAGCATCTCTATTCGATTAATTTTCTCATACTTTTTGCGATGTCATGCTGTTATAGTCTCGTGGACGTGTTTCGTTACATGTTTTCCGTTTTCCGCACAAAGAAACATTAATCCAATAGCTATAATTGCATTTTCTCTGGATATAAACCAATTTTCTATTTATCCTGACAAATAACGACAACCCAGGAAACAATGACCGAAGAATTTCCGTTATATCTGGCCGGTCGGAGCTTTTCATTCTGGAAGAGACGTGGACATAGGAGATTTCACAGAAAGATAGCAAGAAATTGATCGCTGCTGGCAGAGGATGTCTTTATTTGATTTTATTGCGTATCTTTTTTCCGATCTAGGAAACGATGAGATGACATAATGAATCTATATTTGTTCGCCAACATGCGTTTTAGATGAAATAAGATCAGGATTGATCAGTTTATTGATAGAATGATCAATATTGATAATGTAATAACAGTATTATTGAACACAAATTACAGAGATAACTAAAACAAGTATTGAGTCTTAGGGGACATATCGAGCAAAGAATACAAGTGAAAATCGTTGTAAATTGATGGATGTAGCCGTTACTACGTGGTAGCAGATTATCATGAAAAAAGCGGAATGAAAATTTCTCTTTTTAACAATTTATGACATGCATGAATAATCTCAATAGAAACGTACAGTTCACACTCGAAAATGAGATAGAGAAATAGATGAATTTCTTTGACCTGACCACTACACACAATCAAAATAGATTTGAGTTCAATGTAATCGTGATGCACTGTTTGGAACCTTCGGTGTGGTAACTGATATTACTGGAATTTTTTCACCAACACCAAACCGTTATTTTAACACCTAGACACGTGTTTCGATCACCAAGTGATCATCTCCAAGAGGAAGATCAAACTAATCATACTCCTTATTTACACCATAGATACCTGTCTAGGTACCTGCGTCTTAGGTGTCTTAAATTAATTTCACAATATTGCCTTATCTACAAGTCTTAAATCAATTTTATAATGTATCCTTATGTAATAGTCAAGTAAATCTAATAATCGAAATATTGTAAGGTATATAAAATTAATTTCAAAATGTGTCCTTATGTAATAGTTAGGTGAATCTAATAAATGAAATATCATAAGCTATATAAAATTAATTTCACAATATTGCCTTATCAACTAATCATAAATTAATTTTACAATGTTTCCTTATGTAATAGTCAGGTAAATCGGATAAATGAAATATTCTAACAAGCTATATAGTATACTATTAGGTATTGGTCCACCATCGTTATTCATAATATTCTCAGACCATCGAGCCCAACTTATAATTTCATTTATAAAAGAATATTTTCAGAAAGTACTATTGGCAATTTCATATCCGAAATAGGACGACTCGGTATCAGGTTTTCAGTGAAGCTGATACTGATTCGAAATGGAATATCTTCTCGAGTAAATTTTGTGAGCTTTTCAACTCTTTCTTTCCAACCAAAAAAATAAAAAAGAATCCAATGAAAAACAAAAAATGGATGTTGAATGAAGAAATCAAAAAAATGAAAAAAAAAGTAAGCACCTTGCAAGTAATGGCTCTTGGTAATGAACAATTCAAAAATGTATACAATAAATACAGGGAATCATACAGGCTATTTTTGAATCAAAGAAAAAGTGACTATTCCAAAAATATGATTGAAGAAAGTTTCAACAAATCAAGAACCACCTGGAATGTGATGAATACCCTCAACAACAAGGCAGGATATAGCAACACTGTTTTACCTAATACTCATGAGGAGGGATTGAATCTAGCGAATGATTTTAATGTCCATTTTGTAAACTCTGCACCAGCTATCGAGAGTTTTCATAACAGGGAAAATTCTACCTCTAGCAAAACAAACCACAACTCGGCATTTCTTTATCCAGTGAGTGAAGAAGAAATAATCCAATCCAGCTATAAACTCAAAAATAAATGAGCGGTGGTATAGTTATTATATCAATGACAGTTATGAATTTTTTTGTGGCACATGGTTTGTTCAATGATTTCCAACATGGTTTTCTTGAAGGGAAAAGTACCGAAATAGCCTTGTGCAAGTTTGTGAATGAAATTCAATATTTAATCGAACAAAACTCTTGTGCCTGTGGCGTCTTCCTGGACCTCAGTAAAGCGTTCGACTGTGTTGATCATTCCATTTTACTTCGAAAGCTCTTCAATTACGGAATAAGAGGAAATGCCTTGGATCTCTTAAAATCGTATTTGAGTAACATGAAGCAAAAAGTACATATTAGGCAACGAAATAATGAATTTTTCTCAGACTCACTGAAATAGAAAAAGGCGTACCACAGGGAAGTGTACTTGGACCTTTACTATTTATTATATACATAAATGATTTCTCTGAAATTTACAAACAATCAAATACTGAAGTTGTGAGCTATGCAGATGATTCCAATCTCATTGTACCAGTAAACAGGAACCTTAACTTGGAAATATCCATTTCAAATAGCATTTCTATAGCAACCACATATTTCAATACCAACAAGATATTGTTAAACACATCTAAAACAGACTGCATTTTGTTCAAAACTATTCACATGAATATTTCTATTCCGGAGTATTCTCAGCGCAGTAGTGAAAGACTAGATATTTCAACGAGTACAAAACTGTTAGGAATGTATATAGATGATAAACTGAATTATGAGGTACATATTGACTATCTTGCAATAATATTTGAGATCGTCATCATGCGGTGAATTCTTTTGAAGAATATATATTAGTTCCTCCCCACTGGTGTTCATACTACCTAAATTTATGGAATATTGAATCAAAAAGTATTTTTGATTCAATTTTTTGTCTCTCAAGACATCCGTTTTGTTAAAAACACGTCCTTATCAATACTGCATCCAGATTTAAATCTGGATTTTGGGAGGGTAATTTTCCAGGCGAAAAATTCATATATAAAAAGGGGTTTAGAAAGTATTTTTTGTGTGTGAATATTTTTGAAGATTTCGAGATCAATAAAACCACTTCTTTCTTTTTGCGAGATAGTAACACCACCGAATGACAACTAACAACTGCATCATTGTCATCAATCACGCCTAAGATTTGGGTAAAAAATAGTACGTAAAGAACTTGAAGAGAGAAACAATAATACATCAGCTCTCCTTTCCCACGAAAAATAATTCTGTGATAGACAATGGCCACGAAAGTGAAACAACTTTTATAATATCAAAAATATCATTGAAGTCCATACCTATAATCCCACTGATAATCGATGTACAATCAGATAAACCGAAATAGTTTGATTGGACTGCTGATAATTAATTCAAAATTTCCAGAACAATCAATGACACGCTGATTTTGTTAGATTCATTGCATTTATATTGAACCAATACGATATCAACTTGAACAATTATTGTATTTTTCGTCTAAAACAGAATTTGGTGAAGAACTAAAAATATAATAATTTTTTCTCAAAATGTATCTATATTTTTTAGTGTTTTGAAATTTATGTGTATACTTTCTTTAGATTCAAACATGAGCAGTCTTCTATTTTTAAGTAATAGTGTAGACTTTTAAACTGTTTTCGAATGTCATACAGTATATTTCAAAACAAACCATTGATGATTATCAAATGTTTATCAATTCTTATGTCAAACATCCATATCATACGTTGTATTCACTATACCTATACTACAGAAATACCAATCATTTATGTAAGCAGGATATGATGTGTACATTCATAGGATGAATAATTCGTCAAACACAATCGTTAATAGAATCGGATTCAAAATCGAACATTCAGTTGTAGTGGAAACAGGCATTCATTGAAATACAATAAATAACAAATGATAACTAGTCTAAACAAACCCCACAAATAATCTATCAAACGCTTCGCAATTGTTCTCAGGAACTCATGCAATTATCAAGAAACATATTCGCTGCAATCTGTCCGTTAACTAGGAGAAGATGTTAGAACAGTTGTATTAGTCAAAATTTGGATATGATTATCTTCCACTGTATGATTTCAAGATGAATGATTTATAACAATTCATCAAGAATATATCACAGTCGACCTTTTCACTAACACAAACGAATGGTTCAATTACAACAGCAGCCATTGAATAGGTGTTTAGCCTAGTCATGGTCTAGATATATTCAACTGCCAGATTATACGAATCAAAAGACATTTCTTAGCTAACTGACAGTTTTGTTTTCAATTTTTCTTTATATAGATTCACAAATTATATTATGTGAGTTCATATTTGTAAATACAACTGTTTCACCCTATTCTGTAATTGGGTTCATCCTGTAGAGTAGTGTATAAAATGAAGAAAAGAAAGAAAGAAAGAAACTCTTTCCTATCCGTTTGAGATATAACAAAATAATGTGTAAAGGAGTTCATTATCCTTTATAGGTATAGGATATCAGTAATTTATAAAGGAACACCTGGGAGTACACAATAAAAGAAGAAGAAACCCGTTCCCGGTATTCTCAAAAATGGAGCCGTCTTTATTAAAATAAACGTGTTAACCTCTGAAGGGTGTACCAGGTGCTTTTACTTCACACTCCATTCAAAAAATATTCTCCACCTTCCACTCAGTTCCGAATCTACCACATTATTTTCTACCTACCTTCCCGAAAAATTAGCAAATGCAAATAGTGGACATCCAGTTCTGAATTTATCCAGCCTATGGTGTTAGATTTCTTATTTTTAATCTGGCAAAGTGTACCGGGAACGGATCTCTTCTTCTTTTATTGTGTACTCCCAGGTGTTTGTTTATAAATTACTGGCATCCTCACCGGCTTCTGACAGTACTAGGACTACTTGTAAAGATGGACAAAATATGTCATCAAGGAGTTTTCTGTAGACCTATAAAAGATAATAATTAACTCATTTACACATTATTTTGTTATATCTCAAACGGATGGGACAGAGTTTCTTTCTTTCTTTTCTTCATTTCATACACTATTCTACAGGATGAACCCAATTACAGAATAGGGTGAAACAGTTGCATTTACAAATATGAACTAACATAATATAATTTGTAAATCTATATAAAGAAAAAATAAAAACAAAACTGTCGGTTAGCTAAGAAATGTCTTTTGATTTGTATAATCTGGCATTGAATATATCTAGACCATGACTAACAGAATTAGAGGTATCGCACATTGAATAAATTGGAGATTTTTTCATTATATTTGTACGCGGAGTGTTGAAATAAAATGTGACACCATTCCTAGATAACTATCTAGGAATCCAGAAATTCGATATATGTAACAATTGAGAGCAGGTAATGATATTGTTTATGACCTTGAAAAAAACAAATAATAATATTCACGCCTCACCTCGAGTCTACAAAAATTGTTGAGTTTCAAGCAATTCATAATAAGGTATTCCATAAGGTATTCCTACAGTAGGATACGTGCCTTCAAGTTTGAAAGACTTATATTTTAGGAAGCGTCTCTGTAGGGCTTCTAGTTGATTTATATGAACCTGATTGTAGGAACTCCACACAATAGATGCATATTCCAGCCTAGATCGAACAAAAGTGAAATAAAGTATTTTCAATGTTGAAGCATTTTTGTAGTATTTTGTATTTCTATCTAAAAATCCATACATGCGATAAACAGCTATCAGAGTAGTGTCAATATGTTTATTGAAAGATAGGAATCAATCAAAAGTAATACCTAGATCAGTGACTGTGTCAGGACGCTCCAGAACTTGATTGTTCATGACGTTGTTGTGTAATGTCAAATTCGTATACAGTGACTAAAACATAACTTAACATTTGGATATTTTGCGAGATAGATTATTCTTTCGACACCATGTAGCAACACGTTTTCGATTATAGCTACCATTCTATTGTTTTTCCTGATATCTTCACCAGTATCGTCATTTTCGAAAAGATTTACATAAAAAATCAATGGATTCAATACTATAACCCTTATTTCGAATCACTCATTCCATTGGTCGAAACCGAATGAGGATTTGTTTGGTAGTATTCGAGTTTAACGCAGACTGACAGTCTGTTTTATAATGTAGTAATTTATCGTGATTTGAGGTTTCTTAGAAAATATTTTGTCTTCGAAACGTCCGGCTTAGCCTAGTGTATTTTCTAATGACTGGGAAATTGTTCAGAATTCAGTCAATCCCTAAAAATAAAGCGAAATACAATAAAAAATTACATAGTTTCAACAGCTAGCGATAAAAATGTTGCCTGAATTATCAGTGTGATTATGAATAAATAATACTTTCTCAAGGCAATAAGTAAAGTTTCGGCCTGGAAACTTGCTCAGAGAGTTGAATATCAAGATTAGAGAATTCGAGTTTCTACATAGATAGGGAATCTGTTGAGGTTAAGGAAAATTAAAACTACACAGAAATATTCGATATCCATTTGCATTTTCTTTTTTTTTTAGAATAGCAAATGTTTGTAACAACTTACACATCAATATACTACAGGGTTTACTCTAATTATGATACAGAATAGGTAAGTACTTGAATTCGACTACTGACTAATTCTCTCCTTAGAGTGTAAGTGGATTATCTGAAAAAGTTTACAGTTGGGATGTAGCAATTGCATCTCGTATAGATTCACTCGAAGTGGGTATGCTAATTAAAATGAACCTGGCTTTCTGTAGAAACGGAAATTATCCTGAGTGTATTTATCCGAGTGTAAACTACTTTCATTAGAATTAAATACGGTTACTGTTGATAAATCTGATTCTCTCGTTTTCTTTACCCCATATATAACATTGTATCGAATACCGCTTTTCATATTTTTAATTTTTTTTGGCTTTTTAATTTTCATTCGAAATAGAAAAAATATGCTATTGAGAAAATAATTAGACAAATGTCAGTAAACACAAAAAACAGAAAAAAGAGCTCCGATGAATCAATTTCATTTCTTTTCTGGTTTTGAATTGAACAAACATTTTTTCCTTTTTTACCAACCAGCGCCTTAAATTTTGTAATTGTAAGTGAACAATATAGCAAAGGTACGTATGGTTTTTCCCATCTACTCAAATAGACGTAGAAGTTCAAGTCTCTGACTTGGAAGAATATGCTCTTTCAACTCTTTTTTGAAGCGATTGATATTTGAGATAGATTTTATATTTTCAGAAATTCGGATGTAGTTACTTCATAACTCTTCATTTCGACGCCCTGTTACGAAAAAATAATATATATCAGTCAATTCCGAGAATGCTCCAAAATGTCAGACGTTTTGAGACTAATTTATACTTTTTCTATTATTATTAATGGGAAACAGTTTGAGCATCTATGGAGAATTGTGTTAATCGAAATTATCAAAATTGTGCACGGTTTTCCATATTTTGAGTTCATACAATGTACATTGTGTTAGGAATCACACGTTAAAAGGTAAGACCTCGTTAGTCCTTAGCTTAGCACAAATTTCTCAACTTCTGAGAGTTGTCGTTCGTATGGGGGCGGCAGCTGATTAACGAAAAAACAGATTTTAAGCAGATTTTAAACAGATTTTTAAACAGATACAATGTACATTTCTTCAATTTTCGTAATCTTTTCATGACTTTCGATTAAAATATCATAATGTGATTTATAACTCAGATGAGACGTATTGTCGTCGAACAATAGTGAATTTTCATCAAAAATCGTTGCGCCGATCGATTTTCCATATGAGTACTTTTATTCAGAAAATTGTCTAAGTGACCTGAAAAAATACTGTCATTTCAAAGTTTTGGGGTGTGGACCATCGGGGGTAGTCCGTTCCTGACTTTGTAGCAAAACAACTGACTCCTGCATGGAAGTTTCGTCAATCACCAACATTTCTTCATCCTAACTAGTTTAGTGATCCAATCATTTTTCAGAAAAAAAGTTGGTTGGGTAACAGGATCATTTTTTTTAAACAATTGTTTTCTTGCCGACGTTTCGAATTTTATTAAATTCTTCTTCAGGGCTCTGTTACAATGCATTTTCATAAATATACCTTTCACAAAACTTATACGATTATTATCTCTTCAATTCCATAAAAAATAATGAGTTCTTAATTGAATTACTCACCAAAAAGTAGTTTTTTCGTGTTGATAATATTACTACCGTCAGATATACAGAACTATTCAAATTCGTTTCTGTACATGGGGATCTCGTAAACGATAAGAGATAGAGTATCGGTTGAATTGTGGCGAAGTTGCGTATTTTAGAGATCTATTCACTGATGTGAAAAAATCAAATATATTCCTTTTAGTTCTGGAGATATACAGGAAAAACCAAAAAATCCAAAATTATGTTTTTGCCTATATCTTCTATATTCGCAGACATATTGAAAATCTGTCCTCATTTTGCTATTGACACTTGACGTAAGTTATCAGATTATGTTCATGAACCTTTTATATAGGGTGTCATATGACTTGGGCCACCCCATCTTTGAATTTTTAGCGTTTCAGCGAATAGAGCGTTTTCTACAATGAACTTCGAATAAGAAAACCTATTATGATTATCTGAAACATATCTACAACAAAAATATATTATATGTGTTTTTATGAGCAGAATAAGAAATGATAGCAATAATAACATCCGAAACGAACACTATAATTGTAAAGAAAATTGAAATGAGCTTATTTATGTACACAAAAAATTATTGGCGCAATAAATGTTCGAATTGGAGTCCTCCCATTTCGTAACAAATAATGGGCCAATAAGATGGCCTGCAAGATCACCAGATCTTACTATTTTGGACTATTTTCTATGGGGGACATTGAAAAATAGGATTTACGCTGGCTGAGAGATAAAAAATGTGGAAGACTCGAGATTGGGGATTTTGAATGATTTCGCAACAATGCAGCAAATAAGTGTATTAGGAGCAATAAATAATTTGAAAAACCGAGTTCAAGAATGTCTCGAAATGGATGGACTCCAATTCGAACATTTATTTCGCCATTAATTTTTTTGTGTATATAAATTACTTCATTTCAATTTTCATTACAATTATAGTGTTCGTTTCTGATTTTATTATCATCATTTCTTTTTCTGCTCATAAAAACACATATAATATATTTTTTATGTAAATGTGTTTAATAATCATAAAAAGTTTTCTTATTCGAAGTTCATTGTAGAAAACGCTCAGAGCAATGGAAAAAATATGAATAGATACCTAAAATTGAAACAAAGGGAGACGTGAAAGTTGCTATTGTGTTTTTATTTAACTAGGTCAACCAATTTCCAGGGCCATAATTTAAAAAGGAATGATTCACACAATTATAATCAAATATTACCGAAACATACCAAAATATAAAATTGAATTTGATTTCTCAGTATGAAGTGAACGTCGACGATACAAAAACTACCACAAAAAAATACAGGTTCTTATTTGAAAATTCAAAGATTGGGGTGGCCCAAGTCAGATGACACCCTGTATAAAAGATTCATGGACATGATCTCTGATAGCCCACATAAAGTGCCAATAGCAAAATGTGGACAGATTTTCAATATGTCTCCGAATAAAGAAGGCAACAAATTATTTGTGATTTTTTGGTTTTTCCTATATATCTCCAGAACCAAAAGAGCTATATTTGATTTTTTCACATCATTGAATAGGTCTCTGAAATATGCAACTTTGCCACAATTTAACTAACACTCTATCTCTTATCGTTTACGAAATCCCCATGTACAGAAACGAATTTGAATAGCCCTGTATAAGATACATATTAAAGAAAACCTTGCAACAACCAACATAAAACACCAACACCAAACATAAACATAACACCAACATAAAACGACATGAAACAAACGAATGGCTTCATCTGTGATTCTGATAAGGCGGTGTCTATTTTTTATTCAATGTCAAAAACAAAAATAATGAAAAAAGAGTAAATTATTCAGGTATTTTACGTATCAAACTGAAAGGCCACCAACATCTCTTCTAGTGTTAACATATCGCATTTGATGATATGTACCATTTCGCCCAAGAGACTTTTGGATAAATATGCTTGAACATCTAGAATAGTTGGATGATCAGTATCAAAGATGTGTCCATATTTTTTTTTTTCATGTTCAACGAGAGCTATGAGGTCTTTTATATTCAGTTTCTTAGAGTCTCTGATGTGTTCTGAAACCCGTGTTTCAAAATACCGTCCGGTTTGACCAACATAGCATTTGTGACAGCTTCCACAGTTCAATTTGTACACTATATTAGATTGTATTTCTTGTGGTGTTTTTGCTTTTTGTTTCGAGAAAAAATGCTTTTCAACTATATTTTCATTTGAAAAGGTCACTTCAATGTGTTCGGTACTGAGTAGCATTCGAGTAGCATTCGAGTAGCATTCGGAGTTTCACTCCTGTATTTCTTCATTTTCATTTTGAGAGCCCGTCACTTGGTAACGGAGGATTTTATTGATAAAAGTTATATAAAGTACTGTTTTCCCGAGAGGAAAAGAGGAATTCCAGAGACATCCTGTATATGTTCATTTCATGTTAGATCTGTAACCGGGGTTTTTTTCAATTGAGGTAAGAATGTAGTAAAACTTATAAGCAAGATGATCAGTCGTAATCTTTATACAATTGTAATTTTTCATTATTCAGTAAATTTATTTCAGTATCTTTTCAATAATAGATCGCCTACTCTATATCATTCACCACTTTATTTTGACGCGTATAACAATGGAATTAAACTGTTCCATGGTGACTGGATCTCCTCCTAGTCATGTCGAAAACATGGTCGACCAGTCGCGTTTACGGCCATGAGTTATGCCTTAGGGGGCGATTTGAATTATTGCGACGTTTTAATGTACATATTTAATCAAAATTCTATTACTGCTTTTATTCGAGCGAAAACGTTAGAATTTTAATTTCGCTAATACCCTTTTCCAGGGCGATAAATAGAATAAAACTGGATAAGTGTCCCTGGAATGGGTATGTCTGCTTTTATCGCTGGTGGAATACCATGCTGTGGTACTTTCGTGGGAGAATATCGTTCGACCATAACAGTTTCATTTTAATGTCATTCTATTTTCTCTTGGATGTGGGAGCATGTAGCAAAAAAAATATCATTCCAAAATTGCTGGTTAATCAAGTATAGATCTCAATTCTTATAAACGGTAATGAAATTAATGGTAGTGACAATGTGAAGCGAATAACACGAATTTCCAACAAAGGTATTCGTGAACATTTATGTGATTTTTCAATGACCTGATTTAAAAAAAAATCTAGCAGGTAATGTAAATATTCTTATTTCTCTCCGACTTCATACCGGAGACATTTATAAATAGGACCATGTCTGAAATCAGGTGAAAATAATAATTTTGACAGAGAATTTCAGATTCAGAGTGTTATTTTGATTGAAAACCAATAATATTTTTGGTAATTTTCATCTGATATTATTTGGTAAATGATGTATCCACTTTATTTATTTAGTACGTACATATACCGAGTAATGAGAAATCATTGTATCTTTCAGTTATCGGTGAGACAAAAAATTCTGAATTTGAAACAAATGTGTTGAAGGTCATTCTTAACGATGAAACATGTCATAATTCATTCCGATTCAAGTGAAAATGAATCCAAGTCAAGAATTCTCAATGAAATCTTTTATAATTTTCTCAACCATTTGATTGGATATGTAGAATTCACTATTCAATGATAAACATAATTGGCCATTTATATTGAAAATTGCGGCATAAGAATAATTTTTTCCAAACTCGATATGACAACACTATGACGTTATCTATGGAAATATCTTCAATCAACTTGATGTGATAGAAATAACCAACGATTTGTAATTATTTCTTAATGAAACTTTCAAGATTTGAACTTTTTTACCACTTTACTTCAATGGCAGTTCCATTTATTTTTTTGGAAATGCATTCTTACTGGAAAATATTATTAGAAACTTATATTCATTGAATATTAACTTCCAAGCAGTAAAAACATGTCAAAGATTCTATGTGGTTATTTGTGTTAGTTGGAAAGCTCATTTTGATTTGATAACTACTCACTACATTTTCTTGTAGAAAAAGAAGTTCAAAGTTGGAATCAATCAATCAATCAAAATGAATGGAGTAAATGAAGTGAAAAATGTCAATTTTTGACAAATTGTTTGACAAATTTCTATAGATGACGTCATAGTGCCGCCATACTGAATTTGTTCTGCGTAAGTTTGAATAGAAATTGTACTTGGTATAATCCGGTCAATCTAGACATTGGAAGGTATATAAATTTACAACAAGCTGCAAACGCGTGTAATTGTTCAGATTTTCAAATTCCGAATGATTGCGATGCCTGGAAAAATATTTATTCGAAGTCAAAGGTCAAAAATCTCGAAAAAAATTGGTTTTTCGCGATTTTCAGGAAAACAGCAAGTTGTATCATGAAATCCACCAATAAAAATTGTAGATCATAAAATTCTCTAAACAATGTATTGACACTTTTTTTTCTTAGATCCACCGTTTCTGAGATACGACGAGTCAAAAAGTTGTAATCGTCCTTATATGCACACGTTTCCACGCCACCTATGAGGTAGTGTACTTAGCGCGTTTTTTTAACGTGGTTTCCCCAGTAGGCCTATTCCACATGTCTGTTATGATTCTGTCAAATTAGAAACTTGCATAATAAAATATATTAGGAAAGATTTGAAATTATAAAAGCGATAGGAATTAAAAAAATGTAAACATTTATTCATCTGAGTCATAACCTTCAAATACTTCTTCTTCTTGGTCTGCTTCTTCTTGATCTTCTTCTTCTTTTTAATGTTCATTCTGGGTGTAGGTAAACTGCGTCAAGAGTGATGTATCGCATGTTTCCTCGTTGGTATCAAATGAATCCTCCACTATTGGTGATTCAGCATTAGAACATGACTGGCCTTGACAATGTGTACATGCCAGAGAACACAACAGTCCAACTTTTCTACAACCACATTTAGCGCTGCATCCTTTTTTACAATTGCAAAAAATTGTGTTCAGAAGTTTTTCCGGCGCAGGTTGGAGTAAAGTCTGAATAGGTTCTAATGCATTGTCGACCAACTTCCAACCCCAGTCTTTTGGGTCTAGCTGATAACCAAGCCACACTTGAACTTGGTAATATACCCGGAAAAGATGTTGATGAGCAGCAACTAAGGTTGGAGGAAGACAAACTAATTGCACCTGTTTCTTATTTTTAGTGTTTTTTACGAAACATGCATATCGATACTTATTTAAGCAGGTGGTTTTTTTCGGAGCTTTGGACATAGAAAGAAGAAACTGAATCCCGTTGGTGATAATTTCTTGTTGAGTCGGATTATTTTTTTTGAAAACTTTAGCACATTGAACTAAATCTTGTTTTTTGAATAGTTTAAAGACTGTTGCTTCACCCCTTCTGTAAAATTCAGACGTCGTATCACAGACAGTTATTGCGTGTAAAAATAGTACATGATTTTGACTCTTTACAAAATTAGATAAACTTTTTGACGAATATATTTCGGTTTGACTTTGAGCTTTTCCTGGCTTTAGAAAGAAAATAGTTTTTTCAGGTGGAGTTCGAGCAGTAAGAAGTATGAGTAAGTCTACATCTTCACCAATAACAATAGTTGTAATTGTCAAATAATAATAATAATAATAATAATATGTCTTTATTCACACTCAATTATAATACGATAATACAATACTATATCCCATAATAATGTGTAAGGGCGGAATTCAGTCGCCCCTATCCAAGGATACTGGATAGGGGCGACCAAATTGATCTATAGCTGTTTCAATAATCAGTACATCGGCATCATTATTAGCCTGTTTAACCAATATATTTTCGCCAATAAACTTATCCTTCGACATTGAAATGAACCGAGATTTGTTGTGAGTATTTGCAAGAAATTTCTATTGACTGGTAGGAACTGGTAGGACTGGTTCATCAAATAGAATATCGGAAGATGAAGATGTTGCTAAAGTTCGACGACGTTGTTCTGCAGCTTTAATATTTCTCGTGCAATCATCATAGCCATCAAATACGACCGTAATTCTGGCACCAAAATGTCTTCGTACATACTGAACGTATTTATCTGAAATGATGCTAAAAGTTCCTTCGCTATCCCACACAACACGATGTAGTAAGTATCCACCGTCAATGTTGTATATCGTATTAGTATTGTTAATTTCAATATTGACCTGTTGAAACAATCGTAAATGGCAGACTTCTGTATTTTACGCATCTTGAGGTCATCAAACAACGATAAAGGGTAGGGGGCCAATTCATATTCAAAATATTTCTCAATTTCATCTTGAAATGCTGCAGTAATACTCATGCGCTGGAACAATAATACAGGGTCAACAATAACTTTTTGACTCGTCGTATCTCAGAAACGGTGGCTCTAAGAAAAAAAAGTATTGATAAAACTTACCGTTTTCCTGAAAATCGCGAAAACCAATTTTTTTCGAGATCTTTGACCTTTGACCTCGAATAAATTTTTTTTCCAGGCATCGTAATCAGTCGGAATTTTAAAATCTTATTACTTATTATTAACTATGTTTTAAACAATTACACGCATTTGCAGCTTGTAAATTTATGTACCTTCACTATTATTTTTTAATCTAATTTGACCGGACTAGAATTATATTATTGACAATATAATTTCATATCCTATCAAATGGTTGAAATGAATTGTGGGGGTTCTATTTAATATTCTTGACTCGGGTAATTTCTGGTTAAACCAAAATAGATTTTCAATTGTTTCATAGGTGAAAATGTCGGCTTCAATGAAAATCTTTCAGATTTCAAATATCATTGTGTATATTTCTTTGTATATTTCATAGCAGAACAAAATTTTACTGTAAATAACACATTCGAACCATTGCAACTGATCAAAATAATTTTTTCAGTCAAGAAATTAATTTCAAATACCAAGACACTGGTATCCTTTCGATTAATCCTCAGAATCTCGGAAAAATATTATTTTTCCATTGAATCAGCTCAGTTCAACTCAATTTCTGTAAGTTTTGCTTTTATGAACCTATTCAAAATTCAACTACATATTTTCATTGTTGTCTATAATTATCTTCGAATGTAGGTATAGATTTCATAACATGAATTCAGTATCATAATTCAATAGTTATGATTATTTGAAGAATATCGTTTTTTCAATTTTTTTTTATGAATATCGAAAAAGTTTTTTTAATATACATATTTGCAAATAGGTTTGATGAAATACTTATTTGAGGCCTCTCTTGTCAAACTCTCTTTTTTATCAGTATTCTCTCTCTCTCTATTTTATCTGTCGCGATAAAATACTCGAAATCAACAGATTCACTCTATTTAGTTTTAGGATCCAAATGGATCTATTGGATATATTTAGTAATGTTCATCAAATGATCACGTGCACCTGCACCACAGCATCAGCACCTATGTAAATCAATCTTGAGATTTTTCTGGTCAGGTATTAGATCTTCACCAATGATCCAGATCTTTACCAATGATCCACGTGTGAGGAAATTGGCGAAAGACAACCTCAAATATCAATCAATGAAAATATTCTCGGATACCCAAACGGCTCTGGACGTACCTGACCGTCATCAAGTAACGTCCAAGTTGGCACTGAACTGTCAAACACTTCTCCCCAATAGAAAGACGTAAGGTCTGGATTCCTGACTATACTAGCCTGAAAGATATTGAACCTGCTGATTGGAGGCTCACCAAGCGGTTTCATTAAAGCAGAAACTGTTATTGGAATCACCTCAGGTTTTAGCTAGACACTCTTTACTTGAACTGTAAGAAGAGTAGCATATTTTTGTCAAAATATATTCCCATTCCCAAGGGATTTGGATTGGCGAATGTTTTGGCATGCTGTTTCTATTTAGAAGATAATAAACAGCAGATTGTAGACTTTGTACCTGCCCTATCGTAGGTCGAACTAGATTTTTATTGTTTTTCAGAGCCTTACTTCCGCCGTCGACCTTTAAGATTATCCACCAGCCACACTGATTGAGGAGCTAGAATCAATCTGATGGAGGTGTGAGTCTCAGTACACATTTGCGGGTTATAGTGAATGCTTCAATATACTCACTTTCTCTGAACCCAACTTAACTTCATTTTATTCAGTATTTAAAAAACAAAACAAAAATTTTGCAAAATAAATAATCGTACATTACTTAATATTTTGAGTGAATTGTATCGAATATTTCTGGGATGTTACGATAGCAACTCTTATAGTAGACGTGGAACGCACAAACTGTAACAACTCATGTAATTTATTAAGTATCTCATGTACTGATTGTATTCTCAAATTTTCTTTTTGTTTCAGGTTCTCTGGGTCCAACAGCAACACGAGAAGAAGCGTAAGAAACGTGACTTTGACGATCCCTCCGTTTCTCCCTTCAGCCAATTAATTAGTGAGGTTGCACCTTCTGCAGCCGATGGGCTCCATGGCCAACCACACTATCGTGCATTGCCTTCTGTTACCTTTCCAGACCCATTGTTTAGAGAGCAGTGGTACTTGGTGAGTTTATCTTGCATATTCATTCAGTGACTTTCGTTAGTTTGGCCGACTTTTTTACTTCCATGGTTGTAAGTCATAAACTCATATTACATGTGACCATCCAGATAGAAAACACCGCTCTGAAAGTTGAATTTTTTTTCCTATGACTATTGAAAAAGTCGCCATTCATCTGACCGCTTTTTGAAGAAAAATTATTCATAAGTAATCACAGCAAACCAGATTCACAACTTACTACATTCGAGGCCAATGTAATAAAAGGTTCCTTCTGATTTTTTTTCTTTTCAAATCAAGTTTGGCATTTGCTGTCACCAGATGCAGATTTCTCCACATCAAAATTTGGAAGTCTGTAGGGTTCGTGCCGGTCGCACGAAGACCAGTCTTCTTGAAATCTGATCATTTGGTATACCTACTTATATTCTCTCTCATTAAGTGGTTCCAGATCTGAATTGTATTCTCAATTGAAATGCTTTTCATTCACTATTCTCTTCTCGATAGATTGACAAAAAGTCTTTTTTTTTCGTTTCAAGAGAAAATGAAAGTCCAAGGTTTCAATTATAACGTATAATAAGTAAAACAACGACTCCATGGACACAATGAAAAATCAACGTGTAAAATCGTATAACAAAAAAAATGTAAAATTCTATAAAATAAAAGAAACTAGAACAAAGGAAATGCCGTCAACCTGACCCTGCTATTTACTATTAATTCAACCTGTTGAATAACTACACCTGCACCAACTCAGTACAAAATACTAAAGTTTTACTTTTACTTTAGGGAGAGTGGTGTATAACTCAAAATTTTCGCCCTTTTTTGTAATTGTTTTATGAACTCTAGCTGAACAATCAGAACTAGGAACCTAACAACATATAACCTCTTTGCAAATAGGAAGTGGACTCAGACAAAATAAATTGAACTCTCTCTAAATATCAACCGGTTAGTAAAATAATAAGAAACACTCACATAACAACTCTTTGTGTGGTTCACGGTCAACTACAGGCTCCGTTGACCCGGTGTGTCTGGACAGAATGAAAAAACAACGTGTAAAATCTTATAACAGAAAAAATGTAAAATTCTATTAAATGAAAGAAACTAGAACAAAGGAATTACCGACAACCTGACCCTGCTATTTACTATTAATTCAACCTGTTGAATAACTACACCTGCACCAACTCAGTACAAAATACTTGGAGTTTTACTTTTACTTTAGGGAGAGTGGTGTATAACTCAAAATTTTCTCCCTTTTTTGTAATTGTTTTATGAACTCTAGCTAAACAATCAGAACTAGGAACCTAACAACATATAACCTCTTTGCAAATAGGAAGTGGTCTCAGACAAAATAAATTGAACTCTCACATAACACCTCTTTGTGTGGTTCACGGTCAACTACAGGCTCCGTTGACCCGGTGTGTCATCTACACCAACACTTTTGATTTAAACTCCCCTGTAACCATTACCGGTTTATGATTTCACTACCGATTTTTCTTAAATTTCGCACCACTCGCTTACAAATAAAATAACTTCCCTATTTAGGCCACTATCACCAGCCTCGAAGGCTGAGGGATGAGACCCGCGATCTCGTCTCGACGAGATCTGGTGACCGACTTTTTCTCTCCTCGCCAGACACTCCCAAGTCCTCGCGTCAGCCACAAAAATCTCATCTCAGCGTTTTTTAACGCAATGGCAGTTATTATACCAATCACAAATAAGCAAATTCATGACTTCACAGTTTTATTTTGAACATTTCCAATCGCAAGTGAGCTTTGAGAATATCGTATTTCCAAATCTGTCCTCAAACGGCGAACTTGATCATAAAACCAAAATTTTTATTCGAAATTTATAGTTTTTAAAAAGAAACAGGAATAAAAACATTGACTCCAAAAGTGGAAACTAGTGTACTTCACTACAAATTTTTCATATTTCAAAAAATTTATATTTTCTCAAAAGTTCGCTATTATACATCATAACGAGAGTTATGAGAAACTTGAACAGTTTGTAGGTTGCTTCTTGGAGTAGTTGTTGGATCGCTGGACTTGAGTGGCCAGTGGTGCTCATATATGATCATTTTTTGCAACCACTCAATACTCAAATTATTTGGAATGAATATGATTCAAAAAATTGAATATTCGGGCTATCCTTCACAAATGAATCGCATTTTAAAAATATTCCTGTTATAGTTCATAAAAAAGTATGTTCATTGCTTGTTTGAATGACGTATTATGCTCGCCTTCGTTATTCTCACGAGTAGTGGCCGCATTTGTCGCACATTGAATATTATACTATTCCGATGGTCAATTATTGTACAGAGCCCAAGGTGTATATCCATACAAGCTGATGTCTCATAACATAATGCCAATCTTGTTCGGCTTGTTGCTTCCGAAAGTATTCCCAGTGTTAGCCGTATCAACTATTCAGTAACGTGTGTACTCGATCCAGATTGTCGCAGTCTGTAAAGTAACAGTTTTTTGATGCTACGGCGAACACCAACAAATGATGATTTGGCTTGTAAAGGTAACAAGCGTCAAGGTAGTTATGTATAATATGTAACAATACTTCGCCTCCACTAGCTGCAACGTAACATGTTAGCAGTTGTTCATTTTAAAAAAATGAATACTCGCCTTTGTAGGTGTTGGTAGCATCTTACGTCTTGAAAGAGTATCTCTATACTATACTGACTCCCTTTTGAGGTGATAACTTCTTATGGCAAACAGCTTCGTTACACCTAACACCAAACGCATTACAGCGCCAATCTGTCTGGCTTCCCTTTCTCTCGCGCAAACGTCAGCGAAAGGTAGGCAGGCTCCTCCTCTTTCGTCGGACAAACGTTCAGTGTTCAGTGTAGAGATATATTGTTGACAGTATTATAAAAATGTAACAAGCAAGCACGTAATATTCTTGCCTTATGGTAGCTGTAATATATTGTACACAAACAAAATGATCAATTAAAGATTTTGATAATAAATAACCTTTAATTAGTGGTAGTATCTTCATTCGGGTTTGAAGGCCGCCGTAGTTTGAAACTGCATCCTCCTACCAGCACGAGTGGCTGACTTCTTCAGAGGTTTATTCGTCTTGATGATTCACCGACGACTGGTGATTTTTAGTTCGTGGGTTGTATTTATGTTGACTCAGGTAGTCCGCCTCTCTTTTTGATGTGTTGCTATTGACCGAAGTGTTACCTGATAATGACGTATCTTTTTTTCGCCGTACCTGTTAGCGGGTTGTTATTGGTTACGGTATTGATACTTTCGACAAAAGAGATCCACTATCTGCTGCGGGGTAGATCGTATACCATGCATCTGCAAAAAAGTTTATATCGGTACCAGAAAAGGCTGAATTAACATCGGAGAAGTTGTAGATTACGTCAAATAGACCAATCGGCAGTAGCGCAACATGCGGTTAGTGAAGGAGATCATACGATACTGTTTGAAGATGTGAAACTACTTGCCCCCAATCATGGATACCACAGTCGCTATAGAAATCCATAAACATGCGGAAAAAAGGAGGAGGTAACGCTTAACTGGATTTGGAATCCCATACTCAAAGATGCTAAAATGCCAACAGCACAATGCAATATTACGGCTCTTAGAGATGACAGGTCACTCGTTGATAAGTCAAATATTAATACCGTAACTAATAACAACCCGCTAACAGTTACGGCGGAAAAGATATGTCATTAACAAGTATTAACACTTCGGTTAATAGCAACACGTCAACAAGAGAGACAGACTACCTTAGTCTACATGAATACAATCTCTTAACTAGAAATCATCAGTCGTCGTTGAATCATCAGGACGAATAAAACTCTGAAGAAGATAGCCACTCGTGCTGGCGAAACGTTAGGATGCAGTTCCAAATACGACGGCCTTCAAACCTGAATGAAATCTCGGCGGCGAAAGCATAAACCAATTTATCATAAACCTTCTATTACATTATCATATCAATATACATGAAATTTAAGTAATAACCTAAACTAAAATAGTTCAACTCAGATTAGTTTAAGTTATCACTCCTGTCGGGGGTCTCGAGACGCACCACGTTTTTTTCAAGCAATGTCTGTAAAGACACGTGGAGTTTCGATAAAAATATTAACCTTTGCCGGAATGACTTTTTTTCGGTTCCTATGAGTCACATTTTGAAACAAAATTAGTGAGTGTGTTATTGTGGAGAAAATTGTGAAATATCCATGCATATATCTGAGAATAGTTATCAAATCTGATATTTCCATTCGAATCTTAGTAACCATGAAAGTGGTGTTACTATCTGAAGTTTTTGATAAATTTCAGTGTCAACTTAACTCCATCGAAACCTCGAGTGCAGTTTGTAAAATAATTATCTGGTCATCAAGCTTCATTTGACGTAATTAATTGTAGGTTTTTGCGTTACTCTCGGTGCAGGCTCCGACTATCTCTTCCATATCCCTGACTTTTGGCTGTTCCGGAATATCTTTAGGAAGTTTGCTGATCCAATAATGATTTTTTCAACAGGACTGTGAAGTCACTGGTACACAAAAGGTATCCTTTTCGGATAGTTATACATGTTTTCGAGGTTTCTGAGGTTCTGTTGTGAATTAATTCCTCACGGATATCTCCAAGGCTCATGGTTCTTCTCTTGAAGACACAGCGTTGTTGTATGAAAATAATATCAATTTTGTTAAAACCTTTGTTAGGACCACGGAAGCCCCCTTACTGTTATGTATTCTTGCTTATACTACTGTTATTGCAAATTAGAATAGTATCTTCGCTATTCATATTTGTGATTCATTGAATTTCCACGAGTATGGCACTTCAGTAATATCCCTGAATTGAACTTAAGGCCTCCTTTCCAACTGGCTTTTTCAACTGACGAAGAATATCGCGAAATCAAATGTGATTGTTGATATTGAAATCATCATCCGATTTACTCCGTACTATCAACATATATAGTTCACAAGTTTGTATTCTTTTTGAAATCGCATAGACAGACTTTGAAATTTTGAATAATACATTTTGTTAGAAAGAGAATCCGAACTGATATCCAGAAAGGTCATAAATAACACGATCACGATGAAGGCGTATCAAAGCAACAAAATCCACGGAATCCCGTCAGTATCACAACAAATAGATACCACTCTAAAACACATCACTGAATCCGATTCAATAATATCAACAAACCCATTCGGGATTCAACATGGACACACTCATTTTGCATTTTTCACGAAACGAGACAAAACATATGGAAAAGACACCCCAGACGATTCATGATAACAGTACAAGCCTCCCGCATTATTCTCGGCCCAAAGGAAACTGCTAATTTTGTCTGTCACGTGGGCCGGTCGGAGAGGCGAAAGGTCACGTTAATGAAAACGGAGGTCACCTGCGAATAATGCATATTCATGATCTACTTCTTTTCAAGCTATAGATATAACATTTGGTATTCCTCAAGGTTAATGTTTAGGTTCTCAACTTTCCAGTATTTATTTTGAGGATGATTTTGATTGCCTCAAGCTTCCAAACTTCCTCTTGAAACCTGATAATCTGAAAATATTCCTCACTGTGTCTGATCAGAATGTCTCTTTACCAATACAAGAAGACCTCAACACAGTTAGGAAATACTGTGAAAATAATGTGCTCTTTCCAAATCACAACGAGTATCATCATGTTACATCTATTCGAAATAAGATCAGTAATCATAAAAAAGAATATGTGTATATTTGTAAGCACATAAGAAGTTATACTTCTTTGGCGTAACAAGATAGGAACCTTTCCAAAAATCTTTCTGAAAATTTTATCTTTCTATCCTATCTATAGGATAGGATATGTTTATAGGAAAAACGACACTTATAATAGTTTGATACATTGAAAGTTTCATTATAACGCATTAACTAGTTAAATAAAGTTTATTCAAATATGATAAAAAATTATTTGTACATAATTGAAAAACACTTGAATAAATATCGTAAATACAGTTGCCAGTTCTCACGCAAACATACGTATATGTCTTCTGTATCAGTAGAGTAGGGAGGGTGAGTGTAGGCCCATAGAACTTAGGCCACATGCGACCCATTGTACATCCTCCCAAGGAGTTGTTCTACTAGGTCATCGTCCACCCTGTCCTTTCCAGGAAGGTGGACAGGTCTCTGGGAAATATTTCTATTATATCGGCAGCCACTCTCTTACTGACGATTACTCCGGACATTCGCATGGTACATGTCTGACAGTTTCATCTTCCTGTTCACACATCCTGCATAGAGGTGTCCACTAGCCCCATATTGTGGAGGTGTTTCATTAGTTGACAGTGGCCAGTCAGAAATCCTATTGTTAAGCGTAGATTTTTCCTGGTCATCGCCAGTAGATGTCTTTACTGTTGGTAACTTTATTTGAAAAAATGAAATGTTGACTAGCTAACTTCAAGGACTTCACCTCCGATTGCGACCGTCCTTAAAGATGGCACGTGGATGTCTTTGGTCGGGTAGAGTCCAAAAGTGGGTTTTCTTTTTAATCAAGTTCGAATAAATATTGCAGTGAAAGACATTTTGAGAGGACTGGCCCCCTACGCCTGTAACCAGGCTGGATGTCGACGAATTCGATGAGGTCGTCAGTACGATAATAGATGTGTTATTTTATCCGAAGGCCTCCCGATCAGAAGGCGATTAGTAAGAAAATGAAGTGTTTTCATAAAAGAAAATGTGAATGAAAAAACTTAGGGTGGCAGCATTGCCTCGAGCAAGACAGCTGCGCTCCCGGACGAAGCACGACAATATAAAAACATAGGAAGTTTCAATTCTCATGATCTTTTACAACGTAGTAACGGCTACATCCATAAATGTATCTAATAAATTCATTTTATTTGAGATACTCACCTCTCCACTATACGACATGTATATTTAATAGTTTATTCTTGATAACTATACATAAAGTGAAAGTCATAGAAAATATCTTAAATTTATTTTTGAAAGAGGGTGCGAACCAACCCAGTGAGGTCATATATAATATAACCCGATAACGATGAAGGCGTAAACAAAACAATAAAATTTTAGGAATCCCCTCAATCCTCAAACAAAAAGACCCCACCCTGAAACACATCACGAATCCGATTGAATAATATCAACAAACTCATCCGGAATCCGACTCGGACACACCCATTACGGATTTTTCGCATAAAAGAGTCACCCCCGACGATTTATAATAAAAGTACAAGCCTCTCGCATTATTCTCGGCACAAAGGAAGCGGTTGCATCGCTAATTTTGACCTCGTCGATCTCTCGAATGGAGTCCGTCTCGTTGTGGGCCGGCTGGAGAGGCAAAAGGTCACGTTTATGAGGAAGGAGGTCACCTGCGAGTAATGCATATTCATAGGTTTGAATAATGGGTTCGCTGGTTCACCCCGAAATTAATTGCAAGTATCAATAACTTTGCTGGGGACAAAGGACGGTATCCTGGGGATTTATGGTGGTTTTCACTGGTTTTAAATGCGTTGTCTGGCGTTGAATGATGTTTTGTTTCCTAATACTGAGTGATTCCATTCAGAGTTAGCTGAATTGTCATTCGTTGAAAGTTCCCGAGCATGACTTATTGCTGGATTATGATACTGATAATGATGCAATCTGGTAGATTGAAGAAGTTACTAGAATTAGTATCATTATCAGTTTGAACGGAAACTGTTTTAGTATTGCACTTGGGTGCATCCATCTCTTCCAACGTACCTACAAAGTAGGTTCTGATAAATGCCTGATAAAACGAAGATAAGATTCATAGCCACAATTCATAGCCACAAATATCAACCGAGCACCTCACGAAAAAAAACAGAAACAAATACAAAAAAATCATTTATACGATACCTTGTTCTTGTGGTGAAAGGTACATTGGTGCAACTTCGACTATTAAAAGTGCAACTAAATCAGAAATAGACAAACTACAGGATTGAAATTTTCAGAACACATTTCGAATTCAGATGGTTGTACTGTCATCTTGGCCTAAACAGGTAGGAGCCTGGCTACCTTACCCTTTCGACTGGTGTTTGTCAGAGGAACAAACGGGTCAAGACTGATCCTGTGATGACGGCATGAATGTCCTCAGACCCTGGCTGAGATGTTTGGATGTAGATATTGTTCATCTTTTAACGGAGGACACGAGGGCCTCACTCGACAGAGTGTTTGGGCCTTCTATATCAGAAGGGGTCGTCTGCAGCATAATCTATAGCTTTCCTAACTAACGGATTATCGTGGGTTTCTGCGCAAAGACTTGCTGATTCCTCGACTGCATGGACTGCTTAATGGAAGACAGCTGCAACTCTCTGCGGATGGCTTCATTCCGTACGAACCACGGCGCATTCACTATTATCCGTATTAACTTATTTGGCAATCTCTCCAGACTGGAGATATTAGACGGAGTTGCTTATCCCCAGACGCCTGAAGCGTACATGATGACAGGTTTGGACATCGTAATCTCGTTCTTTAGGCTTAATTTAGAACGTCTGTTGATCAGAGGGGACAGACTTTTGATCCAACCCTAGATCTTTGCCTTGACGGTTGTGATGTGCGGGTTCCAGGTGAGCCTACGGTCTTTTAAAAGACCGAGGTAGTTCACCCGCGCTTGCCAATCGATCTCCCTTCCAGAGATTCTCACTTTTTTGGCCGGAGAAGATAGCAATCTTCCCATGGTTCGCTCGAGGTCGTCCAATGCACGTTGCATGGAGACGACACCGAGCTCCCGCCCATGGAAGATGAGAGGAGAGCCGTGTCATCGGCCTACAGATATATCTCCACACGCTCGGACCTCGGGAGGTCGCTGGTGTAAAGGGAGTATAGCGTGGGAGAGAGTACGCCCCCCCGTGGCACTCCAGCAAGGATCTCTCTGTTGTCGGATAGAGAGTCATCTACTCTAACCTGAAATGTTCAGTCTTTCATGAAAGACCCAATCCACCGGATCAGGCGCCGAGGCAGGTCGAATGCGAAGGCCTTCGTGCCATACACTGTCGAAGGCCTTCGAGATGTCTAATAAAACGATATGGCCTTTTTTGTTTTGGTTCAGTTCCGCGATGATGATTTCGACCAGTCTCAGAGCCTGTAACTCAGTGGAGTGTTTTCTCCCAAAGCTGAACTTTTCATCAGGCAGAATATTTCGGCCCTTGACTTCTTCATTGAGTCTTTGCAAAACGACTCTTTCAGCCAGCTTAGCCGCCGACGAGAGCAGACTAATCGGGCGATATTTCGTGGGAACAGCTGGTTCTGACTCTGTTTTGGGATCATGACAACGATCGCATGCTTCCACCATCTGGGGAAGTATCTGAAGGCCAACGAACTGTTTATGATATGCAATAGGTTTTCAAAGGAGCTGCTTGGGAGCCTTTTCAACAACTTATTGGTTTTATTGAATCGACTCCCGGAGCTTTCTTGGCCTTTGCGGCCCTGATGTTACCCTTCAGCTCTTCGACAGAAGCCGAACGGATGTTATCCGTTCGGCTTCCAACAGAATATCGCGGTAGATGTCGTCATTGTCGTCAACGTTAAGCGGAAACTGGGAAAAGGGTTCCCTGATAGAGCCTTCTCAGGCGATTTCTCTCCCGTATCAAGGTTTTAATACTATCTCACCAGATGGTGAGATAGATTGAAATGGAACAAAACGAGATTGATTACTAAAGAATCATCAGCAAAAAGACGTAAGCTCAAAGAATCAGCATATATTTCTCATATCTGAAAGGGAGTGTATTTCACACAACTGTCTGTTTCTGTCTGTTTAAAATATGTTTTTCCATTAACCAGCTGTCGCACCCCTACGAACGACAACCCTCAGAAGTCGAAACTTGTGCGAGCTAAGGATTAACGAGGTCTTACTTTTTAACGTGTGATTCCTAACACGGGTTGGATGATAGCAAGTGAAGATCGATCGTTCAGACTGGGGCTTGAACCACCGACCAACACGGCAGTCAATTCGAGTGAGTGAACAAAGCACCCATGCCGAACCGCTTGGCTACCGACCGACCCTCAGAAATGATCGTACCGGGTATCTTCAAGAAAGTTATGGATAGTGGCGAAATTGCAATACATTGATATATATAGCAGAATTTGGCTTCCGAAATGTTGAGGAGAAAATGTATTCAATTCCTTCTTTTTTTTTAATTTATACGCTCACATATCGATGAGAACTAAAATTTTCGTTCTTTCTACAACTATATGAAGTTTTCCATTGCAAAAATATGATAGAAGTGATCGATACTTTAATGCGAGATTTACACTGCAAAGTTAACAAAACCACAACACGTCACATGCCAGAATATGGCTTCGTTAAACGAAACACGTGTCGCGGTTTTCTAAACTCTCAAGTGGAAATCCAACATTAAAGTGTTTTTTATACGTTTTTCATTACAATTTTTCATTTATTTCAAATTGTAGAAAGTGGAAATCTCCAGAAAGGACGCTGAAAATTCCTAAATTTTTATCACGAAAAATGACTATTTTTCAATATTTTTCGCATATTACGTAACATTTTTCTTCCATTAGGATTCAAAACTGTAACCGAGAAACTAGAGTGAATTTCACAGTACAAAAACAAGACATATTTCACGATGAATCCGGCTAGTGCACTCAAGAGAAACATCAAACGTTTTCTCCAACCTCACATTGGAATAATTCACACTGAACTAGGTCGAGGTTTCAAAGTAATAAATTCAAATTGTGAACCGGTAATATGCTGATTTACTGCTCTAAATGGCCAATTCAGTCTTGAAACTTTAAAACATCCAAGTCGCAGTTAATTTAACTTTGTAATTTCTGAATTTGTCATCTTTCTGCGGATAATGAAAGTTTTATTATACTTCTGAGGTAGAATGGATGGGAAAAAAGAATCTCGATGAGGCGAATGAAAAATTATTGGAATTTATTACTTGGTAAAAATTCCGTTCAAAATCGGGATGGAATCTCTCATGTGATAATGATAACCATCTGCACTAACGTTCTTTTAAATAATGAAAGAGAGTAAACACTGAGAAAATTAAATTTTCATATGAAATCCTCCTATATCAGTTAGGCTACTCATAACTAAGGACAAATACAATCTTGATATAAGTCGCGGTCAGTTTATGTAGACAAGCGAGTACCAGATTATTTTCATTTCTTTCAAATCTTTATGAAAAAATTGAAGGCTAGGCCACCAAATCAGAGTTTTACAGCTATAAAACGTTTCTTCCCAACAGCGATTGACAGCCACGAAATCAACATCTAAGTGCCATTTTTCTTGAATTATACGTGACTTTCAAAGGTTAGTTGTGCATCATTCTTATAATGTCAATCACTGTCTCTGTCCTAATTGAATTGAACCAATAGGATTAGATATTCAAATATGATCGTGACTTAATATTAAAACTCACACATAAATGCTTTTATAGAAATTCACAGTTTCAATTCGATATCCTAATTATGACAGTGACTAGACCCTAAATCAACTGAGACAACTGAAATGAATATCTAAATCTAATAAAACTCACCAATACAATGAACAGATATAAGAGACCAAAACTGATTGACATTACGTTGTGGGAATTCCTATTGAATATAGCATAGAGAAAATACCTTTCGTGTAATTTCTACAAAGTATTTAATTTGTCACGACTCCAGTCAATCCAAAATAATCTCCAAAAATTGATCACGAATGAACTATATCTAAATCACAAAAAACCTAGAGAAGCTAAGAAAAACGAGTATGCTGTATAAGCTATTCCGGAGAGCTTTTCGAAAATATAAAAAAATAAAAAAAAAAAGATATTACGACAAATTTTTAAAAAACAACTTCAACACGTTTGTGAACAAAGTTATAGAGAAACGGTTTCTTATCTCAGATTGCTACTTGTATAATGAAGAAACCTTCACTAATCCATAGTAGATTAGTGTTTAACACAGGACGTCGATAATGAATAGTATCGTATCAGTGACAATTGAATACACGGCTATAATAGAAATAATTAATTAGACCGATATCAGTTCCAGAGATTCGGCTACTCAAAACTTGTCTAGATTTTTACTTCCCCTAATACAACCATTACAAGGAAAAACATCGTATTTTGTGAAGAATTCAAGGCATTTTGTCGAACTACTAGGGTCAATTGAGGTCACACAGGAAGATCAACTAATTAGTTTCGACGTGGAAAACCTTTACACCAACGTTCCGGTCGAAGAAGCACTCCATATCATACAGAGAAAGCTATCCGAAGACGGGAACCTGAAAGAGAGAACGAATCTACTTATAGAAGTATTCATGGAATTACTAGGATGCTGTGTACGAAACTGTTATTTCCAACTGAAGGACGAATTCTTTACACAAGATGAAGGACTGCCAATTGGGATCGCCACTTTCACCAGTCATAGCCAACATATATATGGAGTGGTTTGAAACAATAGCCATTGAAGAAGCCCACAAGAAACCTCGAGTCTGGTTGAGATATGTTGACGACACCTTCATAATATGGAACCATGGGAATACTGAACTAGACGCCTTCCTGAAACACATCAACAACGTGAAACACAATGGAGAAGGAAATCCACAACGAATTGCCATTCTTAGACGTTTTGGTGAAGAGGACCGACACTGAGTGGGAAACATCTGTATACCGAAAACCCACTCATACGGGACATTATCTGAACCGCGAATCCAACCACCATCAATCGACTAAAAAAGGAATCATCAAGACTCTATTAGACCGTGCTTTTGGGCTCTGTAATACGAAGGAAGGTTTCGAGAAGGAGCTAAACATCATCAAAAATGATCTTCAACGGAATGGCTACTCCAAAGCAGGAGTAGCCATTCCGTTGGAGAAGACAGCAGGAGCCTCGCAAGGAAGAGAAGCCGTCACAACCAGTGCTTGCACTTTCCTACATTAGAGGATTATCGGAGAGGATAAGAAGAATTGGTTCCAAGTACAACATCCGAACCTGCTTCAGATCCGGTAACACTATCCGTAGCAGCCTCACGAAAACCAGGCCACCAAACGCGGACTGCGATTCCAAGAATTGCATTTACCGGATACCCTGTGAGTGCGGAAAATCCTATATTGGTGAAACTAAGAGGCCATTGAATGTTCGCATTGCCGAGCACAAGAAACACACACAGCGAGGGGAAACCAGCAAATCAGGAATAGCAGACCATGTTTGGACCCATCAACACAACATCGAGTGGTCCCAAGCTGAGATCTTGCACAGAGAGGAACATTGGTTTAGGAGAAAATTCAAGGAAGCCGCATACATGTTGTCCAACAACGTATTCAGCCAAGCCAGCGTAGAAATACGCAACATATGGAAACCCATCATCAAGCGAAAAATAGCCAACTCCCGCCAAAAACGGTCATCTCCCACGGAACCAGTGAAGCGAATAATGGAAAGCGGGGATAAGTGAAAGTACTCGAACGACCTATAAATAGTCATCTCTCGGAGGAATCAGTCCAGTCATCACCCGAAGACGATTGTAGAAAATTGCATTTTCTGGAAATTCCAGCTCGATTTCTTCGATTTGACATTTTTCATTCCCGCTGTGATATAACTAGAAAGAAAAGTTTTCAAGAAAGTTGTCAGCAAAAAGCGATTCTCTTTAATGAGCTGATCAAATACAAAAAACAAGAACGTCCACGAACAAAAAAAAAACATGAGGATTGAACTGAAAAATGTCATGAGTCGATGAGTTTATATTGAATAATAGCGACCTCGAACTCCAGCATTATCGACTTGCGAAGTGTTTGAAAGAATATATTGAATGGCAAAATCCATTGAAATTTCAGGATGGATTGATAAACATAAGCTGTAGTGAATGTGTCGTTGGCAGTTCGTTGAAGAGTTAGTTATACGATAGGCTTGACCAGATGTTACACAGTGTATCAATACTGGACAGACCGAATATATATAAACATTTTGATTATTCTTCCCTCCGATTTCTCCAATGACTGTGACCATACGTTCATTTCATTCAACTTGAATTATATATAAAAAAACGATATTTGATGTACATTTTTCTTTTATTGAAATCTACTACCAATATATGAAAATACGAATGTAGAGCCAAGTTTGTTAAAGATGACTCTGATAAATGGTTGAAACGCGAAAAAACCATTCGGGGAAGTGAATGCTCTCAAAAAACACTTACGTGTAAAGGTCGATCAGTTCACAACCAGGTGTAGAAGAAATCGGGTTTCATTTTTCATACATGAAAATAGGTTTCACCATTGTCTAATATTGAAAAATGAAGTGTGAGCAGAGGCATAATCATGGTGCGGAACCTACGAGTTATTTCACAAATAGGTACGGGATTTTTTTTGGATTGTATTACGCAAATCATCACTGACTTCTTTGATTGTAATTGGGCAACCGTTCATAACCATTTCTCTCACTTTTTCCACGTTTTCATAGGTTGTTGATGTACTGAGGCGTCCGGGGCATTCGTCATCTTCAACGTTTCACGGCCATCTTGGAAACGGTTATAACAAACATAAGCTTTTGTTTTGCTCATATCAGACTCAACACAGATTGTTCTTGATATTTTTCATACTTTTTCACACTTTGTTTTATTTTTCACGCAAAATTTGTAAACTGCAGTCGCGAATACGCTCACTAGCAACTTCAAAATCGATTTCTGCAACATCAGAGGTCTCAACTCAAATATCAACTCAGTGCACCAACATCTGCAAACGAATAGTCCTCATATTCTTGCACTCTCAGAAACCAAAGTCAGTGCTTCAACAAACTCCGTCAATTTTCTATATTCTAGCTACGATTTCCACTTCCCATTCAGACGTAACTTTGAAATATCTCTTTTTATGCGAAGCGATCTCTCTTGTCGAAGAGAGGAAATGCTGAAACCCCCAAAGTTTGATGTTATGTTATAATATCACAGAAGATCACTAAATTCATATGTTGCGTATAGTGTCCACCAAGCGATACACAATATATGCCATTATTCTCTTTACTTGCAAACACCATCGACTTTCTACAAATCAATCAACCCAGTTCGTAAATTTCCATATTTGGAGTGACCTCTATAGTCTATAGTCCATCGAATGGCTCAAATTTTCGAATATCAACGACGAACAAGGTCGCGAAGCTGAGGCTTTCGCAACAAGCAACGGAATTACTCAGATTATAAATGAGCCAACCAGGATTTCTGATCGTGATGGTGACTATGCTAGACTTTTGAATCTATACCTAACAACCAATCACACATACACAGTCACAATAAGGTCTCCATTGGGATCTTCTGACCACAAACTCATTTCAGTATTGGGCGAATTATCGATAGATGTTGGGAAAAAATCTAAGCAGCGCTAAGTTTGGCATTACAGATCTGCTAAGTGGGAGGATCTTCAAGACCATTTTCGAAAATTCTCCTGTCTAGATGTTTGATTCAACTCTAATGATCCATCAACTTGTGCTCTTGAAGTCACGGAGGTTATTCGAGGAAGCTGTCGCCCCCAAAAATCCCGCCTACCGGAAGTGCCGCAAAAATCTCAGTGCCGAAAATATAACAAGGTTTGCTGATGCTCGCAACGGCTGCAAAATTAGAATAAATAAAAGCAAAGAACTTCACAACTAGAGAATTAGGGATAAACTGCTTGCCAATCCCAACGGGTCTGAATTCTTCTGGTCGGTAGCTAAAGCTGTTTTTTAACTTTACATAATCCACAATTCTATCACTAACACAAGCAGATGGTTCAATTTCAACGACAGCCATAAAAAAAACAAATCTACTAGCTGAACAGTTTGCGTCCCACTCCACAGTTGATTTTCTGGAAAAGGCACCACTCACTTTTTCCATAATAGAATCCACAATGCCGAAAATTACTTTTCGATAACGTCTAGTCAGGCGTATTTTGAAACAGCTTAATATCAACAAGGCTTCTGGTCTTGATTAAGTGCCCGTCATCATACTTAATAAGTACGCCAATAAATTTGCCAGTATTTTTCAGAAACATGGCGAGTCAAGAGCTGTTGCGCTTGAAATTTCTAAAGCCTTTGACCTTGTGTGACATGAGAATTTGCTGATCAAACTTCGATGTTATGGCTTGTCGGATCATTTTTGTGTATGGCTCTCCAGCTTCCTGAAGGTACGTTCCCTGCAAGTGGCCATCGATAAATATTTCTCGAATACTTTTACCATCAACTCTATTATTCCCCAGGAACGACTCATTGAAAAAAAAACAAAAATCCAATATATTGCCAGGCATTCGTTTTCTCCAAAAATATAAATGTCTCCGAATCGGATATAATAATGACTGGACAGACAATTCCTCTTTCTGCTACGATAATGTTGTGGGTTAAAATAGACGCCAATATGTCTTGGTACAATCGTGTCGCTGGAATTGCAAAGGCTGCTTCTCAAAAGCTTGGAACACTGTTCCGAACCAGAAAACTGTACACCAACAACTGTTGATGCTTTTTAAAGCTCAAATCAGGCCTTCTCTAAGTATTGTTGTCATGTATGAAGCTCCGTTTTTAAGCATACCCTGAAGCTGCTGGATTCCATCCAGAAAAGAGCCATCCGCGTGATTGGAGACTCGAACATCACTTGCAACCTCGATAGTCTGGAACATCGAAGAGAGGTTGGAGATTTGTCTCTCTTTTATAGATACTTTTACGGTAGGTATTCAAGTGACTTGGAACATTTTATTCCACCAAGAGCGGCACATATCAGAAATAAGCGACGGACTGTGGCTGATCATCGTTTTGAGGTTCAACTCAGCACACTTCGAACTCCACTTCTTGAGAATTCTCTCATTTGGTGAACTGCGTGTATATAGAATGAACTTCCTGTTTTTTCAGATGAATTTCATCCCCAGCGATTCAAATCCAACGTGAATCGGTGTTTTCGCACAGGCACCGCTCTCCTAAGTACTCAAAATATTTTTCTGTAGCTTGTGCTCTGGTAAAAAAAAACAAATTCTTCATTCCATTTGGTTGGTAAGTGATAAACTTCTACATCGCTCAACCGATCGTGATGATATATAAGTAATTTTTCATAGAGAAGATTTTTAGGCTATCAATTTTTCTGTAACTCGCCACTAGATGGCGCTGTAGAACAATTTTTTGAAAGCACTGTTCTATAACGCTGCGCACTCCTAAGTTCGTTGATTCTGATTCTGTCAAAACATTGGAACAGCAGCGATACAGCAACATATTACTAATTAGTATTACAACTACCAAATTCTACGCGGGCAACAACTAGTAGGTAAAGAAATAGGTTAAATCGTTAAACAGCGTAAGCTGAAGTTTACTTTTCATCGATTTCATTACGATTACACAATTTTGTTTTTGTGTATGTATTATCAATAAATTGAGTCCAATCTTTTTACAGATAAGTTTGCCAAGCCCGATCAGCTGTCGCTTCAACCAATATATATATACGTTTGGTTTCTAATTATCAGTCAGTTTTTTATGATATTATTTACTCGAGAATAATCTCACTTTCTGAAAATGGCAGCTCCCTAATTCCACATTTTCCACTCGAGTTGCGAAATAACTAAAAAAGCTCTTGAAAATCTATCAGCAATGACAAGTTCCTTTCAATGAGTTGATCAAAAATAAAAAGCAAACAAGATAAAGAAGAGAACTGAGGGATGGACAAGAAAATGATAATGCATCTAGTTTATATAGGAAAATAGAGAACTAGAATTCTCGTGCAGAATTATCGATTTCAAAATGTTCACGAAGATTATGCGAAATGGAAATAGCTCATTTAGATTCCAGAATAAACTGATAAACATACGCTATAGCGAGGGTGTCGTGGCAATTGGTCGCAGAGTGGTGCTTTCAATTAAAATCAAGAACGCGGATCCATAATTGGAATGGATACGTTTTCAGATGTATACGAATACAGGGTTTGCGTATGAAACATCAACACAGACACTGAGGAATATAAATTCTAATTTGGTAAATGCACCACTGACATGCTATAGTGTAATTGTATGTTCCATGTAATTTATTTGATATTTGTCATCGCTATGCGTACATCCTCGTCGATACGGGGAGTATGATTTATTTGGTACACAACAAAATTGTGCACATAACAGTAGTTGTCGGATCGATCAATATACCGCGTGGAAATCGGATAGCGCATAGGATGTTTTAACGGAGTTTACTAGAATAGGTTTCAGTAAAAGGAGGATGTCAATTCCCAATAACAGTATTTTTTGACGATCAATGTCACTATGGATTGAAAAGAATACGAAAATGAAACAGAACTAGATTTTTAGTTATCAAAAGTATTGACACAAGTGTAGTGATTCAGCTTGAGAGGAGAGAAACAATGAATAAATTATTATTTCAATTATAGAAATCATGGAGGTTCAGACTTATATTGTTGAAAGGCTTTCAATCTGCGAGAAGATAAAAAGGAAAAAAATCAAATACCGAAAGTATTCAAAAAACGTTGAAACTAACGTACCTGAAATATTCGGGTGCATTAGTTGAAAAAATAAATAATGAGAAACAATATAAAGAATATCAGATATCATTCACATGAGTTCTACTTTAAATGAATGGTAACAAATTGCACTTACATGGAACACTGTCATCCTGACTGGTATACATCGATGTTTCGCCTTAAGAGACTTGCCCTAAGGCTCTTCAGTACCAAATTGGATAACATTATAGAAAATACACACACTTCATTCATGAATTACGATTTTTTTTCTTTTTTATTCCGTGACATTAAAAAATTCATATATCCTCAGATATAACTTACCATTCGGCACCCAAATGGGACCAACCCGATGAGTTTCAACAAAATATTCTCCAAAATGTTTCCAAATATATGAAAAAAGGTAATGTCTACACATAATCAGTTAACCAGTTTAGTGGTATACATACATACATACATAATCTCAAAAGTTTTAATATTCATCTTCGTTCAATGTTTTGAAGTTGAGTCAATTTCCAACTTATCGAGGGGATCTGTGTCTTTCTACACGTGTATATAGTTTCCCAATTCAATTTTCCTATTTTCCAGGTTGGGAAGGAGAAAATTCACAAAAAAAATATAAAAACAGCATAACTCCACAAAAATGACTTGCATTGCTATTACATAACTGCATAAAAGATCCTCTCCTACCGGTGAGATGACAAAAAAAAACTGCTGATCATTTTGGTATTTGCAATACTTTTCATCTATGACTATGAAACTAACTAATTGATGTGAATTTTTTCAAGATTATTCATCTTATACACTGCTATAGATACTTTGTTAATACAATTTTAATTTGGCCTTTTCCTACTTCCCAAGCTATCATATTTGCAGACATTTGAACTGAATGCCATACATCGAAATGACCTCAACAGTCAAACTGGAAGAAAATAGGTTTTGAAAATGCAATGGTCAAATATGGATTTGACCAACCTTAAATCATAAAAGAGACAAGAATTCTTGTCTTCAACTGCTTTTACAAATCTAAATACTCACTCGTCTAAAACAATGTTACTTGAGTGTCAAAAATGAAGTTCAATGACGAAAATTATAACAGCCAAAAAAAAAGTTCTCACATGGAAATGTTTTTAGTGGGTTTGATGAAAATTAAGTAACCACATTAAAATCTGTACACTGGTGTTTTGTGGCTATTTTAGAAAATATTATAGACCAGACCTCGTTCCTTGGAAGTTACCAAAATAATATTTCTATTTATTACGTTATCACCTTATAGTTTCTTTTTCTCCAAAATAGTGTTTTGATTTCATGCTTGAGATCGAGAGGTAAGTTTTTCATGACTGATTCTAAGCTTCGAGATTTTTTTGTTGGTTGTAACTTAAATTTATCGACTTTTATTTTTTGGGATGAGTTCACATCGTCATATTGAAGAAATCTCAACACTGTACAGTAGAAATCAACTCCATAGCTATATCTAAATATTGTATTAGACATCTTCAAATCTAAATGAAGTCGGTTATATCGGTGGCCTAGTATCAGAAGAATGTGAATTGAAAAATAACCATATGAGTAGTGTTAAAGTGGAACATTACTTTTTTTGGCAATTTCTACCTGATATTCTATATATATGGGCGGTACACCAATGTCTAGTAGTAAGTTCCTCGAAAACAGCTCCGATAATTTTTTTCAATTGGTATTCTCAACTATTTTTGGAGCGGGAACAAAATTATCAATTGCTTTTATTTTTACTACATTTGAATTGAAGGGGTTATATTTTTAGGAGTGATCTTGATACAAAAAACAAGGATGAGGGAATCTTCCAAGGAAAGGAAGGAAGTAATCAATTTTAAAATAAGTAACTCTATACATGGATGTGTAGATCATGCAAAGAAGTAACTTTCAGACACGAACTGAAAGAAAGTTCTCCTGAAACAGCTACTTTCATATAAACATTGAATTACACGAAAGAGAAAAATGTTTGTATTTCAAACATTCGTTGTGGAATAAAAATCAGATATCATTCACATGAGTTCTTCTTTAAATGAATGGTAATAAATTGCACTTACATGGAACACTGTCACCCTCACTGGTATACACCAATGTTTCGCCTTAAGACACTTGCCCCAAGGCTCTTCAGTACCAAATTGGATAACATTATAGAAAATATACATCTCATTCAAAAAACACTGTATTGTGAGATCTTCACCAAACAGTTTTACACAACCGTTTTTGTAAGTATCGGCATCATATATTTTGCTACATCTAATAATAATAATAAAAAATGCTTTTATTGAAAGGTTACTCAGTACAAGGGATACTAATCTAACCTAACAAATGGCAGAATTCAACGTCTGCGCATGACGAATCGCAGACGCAAAATCAACGAACAACACTGACATTTTTCACTATTCAAAACTCCTTCGAGATCTGCCGAAAATATTTGAAAATAAAGCGAACCAACGTAAAACTTTGAAAAAAATCCAGTTTTGAAGACGGAGACAGATGTTAATATCCGAAACGTTAAGATAAGTATCAGTATAATTTCTTAGCTCTGTTTTATATATGAGAATTTATCAAATGCAAGTTACTAATGAATAGAACATTTTGCCTCACGTAAATTTACACGTTTATGGTTCTTCATTAAGGTTGGAGATTTATCTCTCTTCTATAGATACTTTCACGGGAAGTGTTCAAGTGACTTGACACATTTGATTCCACCAATAGCGGTACATATCAGAAATACGCGACGGACTGTGGCTGCTCATCGTTTTGAGGTTCAACTCAGTACACCTTGATGAACTTCACTGTTTAAGAAGTCTCCAATCTGGAGAATTGCGTTTATAAGGAATAAACTTCCTGAGAACGTTTTTCCAAATGGATTTAATCTCCACTGATTGAAATCTAATGTGAATTGCTATTTTCGCACAGGCACTGCTCTGGGAACGCCGTTCAATTTTTCCTGTAATGCTCGTGTTTTGCCTTCAAAATCAGACTTCTGGAAGGTGAAAACACCCGGAAAGGTTTATGTATTCAGGTAAAATAAATGAAAAAAATCGGAGCTGTTTCTGAAGACCTTCGAAGTTTGTGTTACGTATTCGTTGACGTCATCATAGACATTTTGAATCAAATCAACCCCATAGTGTATGTGTTATCGAAAATGAACAGAAATACTTTTTAAAATTATGTTCTGTCGTTTCCCGAACGCATGAAAAATATGGCTCTATAAAAAAGATATAAAGGAACAAATTTGTCACAAGTATGTTTTGTTTCAACCGAAAAAGCTATTAACTCCAGAGAGATTACTCTGTTTCAATCTCGGCATAAAATTTAATAAAAATCCGAGCGTGAAGTGCAGTAGTTATGAGTTACACCCCGGTGATCTATAAATGCACGTCGCATGCGAAATTCTATGCCATAATTCCAAATTAATTTGAATATCCCGCCGTGTCAAAACTCCAGCCTGATTAACGACCCCGCGATTAGACGAAAACTATTAGTCTCCTCCATTTTAATATCACGTGATAAATTAATACCGCACATTTTAATTTAACTTCACGAAACGCTAAATGTTAAATATTACGTAGATAACTTAATTTCAGACTTTGTAATATACTACGGTACGAGCACATTTTCCTATTTGTATTCCACCGCCGCCGTCGCTGTTTCTTTTTGTTCAGGAGATGTTTTGTGCAGTTTCAGCTTTAATTATTAGCCTCACTTTTATTTGAACTACGTATTATGTTGCACGCTCTGGGTATGTTGAGGTAGGGTAAACTTTTAGGTATGGCTGCGGTGGAAATTTTGGGGAATATGCAATAACGAGGGAAACTTTTTGAACTGGATTAGATATTGTGAATTGCCGCAACGTTATCAATACAAGCTGAAAATTAAAAAATATTATTAACAAAAAATGAAAATTGAAAATTGAAAGATTCCAAACCAAGTTACGTCACGACGTTTCGTTTGTTAGTATCCACAATCGTCTTCGGGTGATAACTGAACTTATTCCTCCGAGATCTGACTATTTATAGGTCATTTGAGTGCTTAAACCTATCCCCTCTTCCCTCTCTCCGCTTCATTGGTTTTAGCGGGAGATGACCGTTTGGCGGGAGTTGGCCGTTTTCCTCTTGATTAGAGGTTTTTTATGTTACGTATCTCTACGCTAGCTTGGCTGAATGCGTTGTTGAACAACATATACGCGGCTTCTTTAAATTTCCTGTGGATGATTTCAGCTTGAGCCAACTTGATGTTATGTTGATAAGTCCAGACATGCTCTGTCATTCTGGATTTGCTGGTTTCTCCTCACTGTGTGTGTTTCTTGTGCTCGGCAATGCGAACTTTCAATGACGTCTGAGTTTCACCGATGTATGATTCTCCGCACTCGCAGGGTATTCGGTAAATGCAATTCTTGGAATCGCAGTCCGCGTTTGGTGGCCTGGTTTTCGTGAGGCTGCTACGGACAGTGTTCCGAGATCTGAAGCAGGCCCTGATGTTATACTTAGACCCAATCATTCCTATCCTTTCCGATAATAATCCCCTGATGTAGGGAAGTACCAGTACTGGTTGTAACGGTTTCTCTTCCTTGTGGAGCTCTTGCTGTCTTCTAGCTAAAGTTTGTTACCTTTCGGTTAATCTTTTTTAATTTTTTTACAGATTCTTTCAGGGGTTTCTAATCAATTTATATTATATTAGACAATGGAAGTTCCAACTGATGAAATATTATAACTTGTGTTAACCCTTCAACCCTCATCCATGAAAAAAGTCATTTTTACTTTCTGGAACGCTAGAATTATTTTTGTCTGCCAGAAAATTCCAGTCTAGGGCAATCGGGAATATTCGAGATCATTTGAGGAATGGTTATTCTAGAATGTTCAGAAATAGTTGGGAACGTTCGGGAACATCCTGGAATATCGAACAATCAAGAGAATGTTATGGCATGGTAGCCCTGTATTTCGTGTCCAAGAAGAGTGTGCTTCCGAAAATATAATAATAAAAAGCTTCATAAGACAATTCATATAGAGTTAAAAGGTGTGATACAATTAGCACAATTGAGAAGCGATTAGTGATAGGTACATCACTTGTTTCGCTTTCAGAAAAAGAAAAAAAATATTAAAGGGGAAAATTTAAGATAGAAGTAAATTGCAATACAGATAAAATGAAATGAAGTAAAATGTGTTAGGATATAAATGAATACTGATCACTTATATGTAGCATATGCGCATGATACAATTGTTTGAATATACTCTTAAAATAAAAAAAATCTTATTATAAAAATGAATGTATCGTTTTTTTTTGTAATTTGAATTGCAGATTGCTTAAAATTATCGAATATCACAGTTGAATTGAAATCTAATTTTGTCATCGCTCAAATAAAATGTTCATGATTTTCTCGTTTTTGAAATTTTTTCTTTTTAGTTCGTTATCAAATTTACATCAGTTTCTTATTGTCTGTATTGTTGTCGGTGTGATGATTGTATATTTTAATAGAGACATACGAGTATGCTCTTTGTGATATCGATTTTTTAATCTGTGGGACGGTTAGTTTTTTTTATATTATGTGTGTAATAATCGTGTCTAGAAATATCTGATAGTTTTTTGTGATATTCAATATTCACACAGAAATAATATAGTTGTCCCATATCCATTACCCGGCAATCTTTGTACAATTCGTCAGAGGAATACCTCCAGTATTTGGATGTGATCAATTTCAGAATCCATTATTTGCGCAATTTTCAGTGAGTTCATATGTATTCGTAGTGTTGACCCCCAAAGTAGTGTTCCATATCGTACCTGACATNTATTATATATTAAATTTCTTGTCATGTATTGTGTGTAGATCTCATCTAAGGTGTGAGTCGAAGATCATCTACAGTATCGAATCAATATAGAATATTGGAGAGCATTCCACAACATTCCAGAATGTACGGAGATATTTTGAAATGTTCGAGGATAGTACGTACTCTGTCAGGAAATACACAGGTTGAGAAAATTCTAGATTTGACCAGCTATATCTTCACAACTATCAACTCTGATCAACTGAGTGGTGATATTTTTTATAACATCACAATCGTCATATACAATCAGTCATAATTCGTGTTCAAGAATGAGATGAACCAATTTTCAATTACACTCGTAGTCATGACAAATATAATGATGACTCTGTGTGTCTCAAGTAGGATTAGAGTTCTTTTTCCACCAGACCTAATTTCGATGTATTGTTCAGACAAAAAAAACGAATCTTCATCTACTATATTTGATGATAGTGACGTGGTATTTTTTCTTTACTTTCCATTACCAAAATATTTGATACGATTAGCTTAAGGAATACATACATCTGAATGAAAGATCAGCCGTCCCATGTTCGGCAACTTGTTATAATAGAATGTGAAGAGTGAGTACTTTGATAAGGTTAGGTTATCAAGTTGAAAACATGTATGTATTTGATGAAAATTTTCAACGTTTTTTTCAATTGCAATCATGTAATCCAGAATACAGTCTCATCTGCAAGGATTGTGATGATACAAAAAGTAAATAGTACTCCCTCACTTCTCCGTTAATATTGCCAATTCATTTTTCAACAGATGAACAGCATTTCACTAGCTGATAATATTTTTCTCATATTCTAATATTTTCCAGTGTTTCGACAGTATTTCGTGACATACAGTGTCAGAAGCTTTGAAAGACCAACAATGATATATCATATGTTTGTTTAGGAATGTCGAGTGAATTATAAAATTGAAACGTATTTGTTTTTGTAAAAAAAATATTTGCCTTTCTATTTATCTAATAGATGAAATTCTGAATCCTTTTGAAAACCGAGTAACTTTCATTTGGGTTATTTTTTCATGAATGCTTGTAACTTTCATATTTGTACTCTTGTTCAAAAGAAAAAAATCATAAGCAAGATAAAATTATGAACAAACGAATTCTTTGAACTGTTCTTCAGAAATTCACTTTGCTCAGTTAGAAGAATTGTCACTGTGACGTTGAGTATGCCTCTACAAGCAATACAGGAAAATCTTTAAGGCGCTCTCACAGCGGTGCCTGTGCGAAAGTAGCGATTCACATTGGAGACATTCATCTTCTTGGAGAAAACCGATGCCTGGGTTTTTGTGGCATTGAATTGAACCTGGTTACTTTCAGCCCAATTCGAAATCACTTCTAGATCCTCATTGAAATATGCAACCTCCTGCTGCCGGTGAAGATGTGCCTCCGTAGCTGATGTCCTGGAATCTAAATGGATTGACGAGTGTGTTATCGTCAGCAAAGCAATATATTGGATTATTGTTTTTTTCCACTAAGTTGTTGATATAATAAGAAGATGTTTGGAGAAATATGAATCCTTTGGGAACACCAGCGTTGATGGTGAAGGTATTCGAGAGATATCAATTGACGGCCACTTGCATGGAACGTTCTTTCAGGAAGTTTAAGAGTCATACACAAAAATGATCCAACAAGCCATAGCATCAAAGTTTGGTTAGCAAACCTTCGTACTACACACGTTCAATAGCCTTAGAAATATCAAGCGCAACAGCTTTTGATTCTCCATGTTTCTCGATTGCGTTATTCCAAATATGGGTGACATACGATACAAGGTCGCCTGTTGATCTTTGTTTCCGAAAGCGATATTGATGATCACTCAAGACATTGAAGCCTTCCAAATATTTGAGGATAGGGTGGTTTACGACTTTCTCAATGATTTTTGATATCACTGAAAGCAAAGCAACTTGTCTATAATTATTTAGAATATTTTCCTTGCCCTTATTGAAAATAAGCTCAATGCGAGTAATCTTTCAACAAGAAGGAAAAATCTATTTCTTGTTAGAAAAGTCTGCAAAATACTGTTGCGAGTTCATTTGCGTAGATTCTCTATCCCTTTCTGAAATTGTAGAACGTTGATGACCGAAAAGAATTATAGTTTTTATTCAAAGCTGAATTTGTTAACGAAAACATTGCTATTATTGGACCAATTACTAGATGGACTGATAAGTTTCGTTAGGCTAACACACGAGTAACACACTAGTATTAGTTAACCCAAACCTCACAGCTGTAGGACTATTAGTTTGTGGGATAGGACATTTTGAGTGAAGCAACTTTTGTAGCTTTGAGGAAAATGGATGAAAAAGATTTTCGTGTGTTAATAAAACATTGCCTTTTGGCGGAAAAAATACTATTGAAGCCAAGGCTTGGTAATTCGGACTTTGCACCTGGAGAATCCACAGTTGAGAAGTGATTTGCTAAGTTTAAACGAGGTGAAATGAGCACCGAGGACGATGCACGCAGTGGACGTTCCAAAGATGCTTTTACCGACGAAAACATCAAAAAGTCCACGAAATAATTTTGGACGACCGCAAAGAGAATTTGATCGAAATGGTTGAGGCTCTAAAGATATCAAAGGAACGTGTTGGACATATCGTGTATAAATATTTGGGTATGCAATAACTTTGTTCAAAGTGGGAACCGCACGAGTTCACAACCTACGAAAAACAACAACGTAATGATGATTCAGAGCAGTGTTTGAATTAGTTCCACCCTAAAGTACCAGAAGTTATGCGTCGATATGTGACAATGGATGAAGCATGACTCAATTTTTTTTCACCAGAATTAAAACGATGGTCAGCTGAGTGTACTGCATTGGTATCAGTATTTTGGGATGCGCATGGTATTCATTGACTATCTTGGAAAGGAATACCATCAACAGCGACTATTAGAGCGTTATTAGTCCGTTAGAAGGACAAAATCGCGGAAAAACGACCTTATTTGAGAAAAAAAAGAACAAGTGCTGATGGATCAAGACAATGCACCGTGTCACAAATTGATGAAAACGATGGCAAAATTGCATGAATTGGGCTTCGAATTACTTCCGCATCCACTGTACTCTCGATATCTGACCCTCAGCGACAATTTTCTGTTCTCAAACCTCAAAAAAAATGCCCTCTCTGGCCTATTTTGAGGGCAAAGACAAATGGTACTACAGTGCATTTCTTTACTGCCTCCCCCCTTTTATTTTTTGAATGGGTAAACTCAAAAAATGGAAATTTGGGATAATGAAGTTAATGCATGCATACTTTATTTTGAAGTGAAATTGATAGATAACACTTTCAAAATGGCGACTTGGCGCAATCTGGGAAAAAAAATTAAATATAAAGGGGGGTCTTGTGACAACATAGTTTTGAAGCTCCTGACGAATATTTCAGAACCCTAGAATATAATGTCAATATCTTGAACTACTACAAAATGGCGGAACTTTCAATAATTGGCTAAATATATTGACATTTAACTACATAATATGAGGTAATAATCTTGGGGTCGTTTCAGAAGATGCTCGAAATTGTTGCCTTGAACTTCTTGACATATGAACAGCCTATCCAATATTTCACGCCGAACATTTTCGAACACAGTAACATCAATATATCTACAAATATTTATTATTCTATGTCGTGTATTCAATATTGAGGTAGGTTCAGTTTCATTCACCTTTCGCTTCAATTAGCTGCATTGAAAAATCCAAAGGTGGCGAGCGGGCTGGCCATTCTATAGGACCTCGATGGCCAATCCAACGACCGGAAAAGTAGTATCTAAATAGTTTCTTACTTGTCTGGAGTAATATGGTGGTGCTCTATCTTATTGGAATACAATATCCATATCGAATTCATTATGATTCGCTTCGACGATTTAAGTGATGAGAGGGTCAACAATAGTTTTCAGCATATTTAAATACAGTTCCCCTGTTAAATTTCTATCAATAAATAGAGGTCCCTCAATATGGTTTTCCAATATTCCTACCCAAACGTTAATTTTTTCTGGATATTGGATATGTGTTTCGCGGAAAACGTGAGGGTTGGTGTCACTTCAATAACGGCAATTTTGTCTGTGAATATTGCCGTTTTAAAAAAATGTGCCTTCGCCACTAAAACAAATATTGTGAAGATAGGTAGGATGCCTTGCAATGGTTTCCGTGGTGCCTTGCAATGGTTTCACAGAAATCTGTTCTTCGATCAGGGTCATTTTAAGTTAATTGGTGTACCATTTTAATTTTGTATGGATGATACCTATTCCTCTTCAAAAGTCTCCACACAGTAGAAGGAAACACCTCACAAACATTCGCGATGGAATAAGTAGACTGTTCAGGATTTACTACCATCTCACCAATTATTTGCACTTGCTGTTCTTCCGGAATGGACAGATGACCTGCAGGCTTTTTGTTATGTACACTACCGGTAGTTTGGATACAAGTTCCCTTAAATATTTTCTACAGATAGGACGATTCGGAGAAGGTTCATTGAAAATCCTTTCGGTCTCGTGAAAGTTACGCGTCGCAAATAAAAATTGCTTCAATTTTTGTTTCTAATAGACGAGAATTGACCATTTTCGAGATTGTTGACGTGTTACCTTTCTACAAGTAAAACCGAAAACTGAATGAGAATATTCTAACTGAACAATGATGTTCATTGTCGTACTGACATTTTTGTCATTTTTATAAACAAAAAATAACTCAACAACCCGATGAAGTCAATTTCACTTCAAAATAATTCGTGGATTTTCGCCATTGCAACCGCTAAGATGTGAAACGGTGCCTTGTCTTGGTGAAATATAGCCGTTTTTTCAGAAGTTCTCTCTTCAGCTTGTCAGTTAATAATGCGTAGTATGTTTCCGTAATGATTTTTCCTTTTTGAAGATAATCGATTGAAATAACTCCAGCATGACTATCAAAAAAAATCGCCTTCACTTTCCTAGCCGAAAAAACAGTTTTTTCTTTTTTGGAGCCGGTTCGCCCTCTGCACTTTACTGTTTGGATTGAAGTGTATTTTTGTTTCGGATATATAATGATGTATCCAAGAGTTATCTATGGTAATTAACTGCACCAACAGATCGTTGGGCATGTTCATTCGAACGCGTCTTTGGTCAATCGTAAACAAACGCAGACAACTTTTTCATGCCTGGATGTTGATTTGAAATACGATAAACACATTTTTTGACATGTTTATATTCTCTGCTATATTTCTCACTTCAATTCGGCGGTCGTCTAGCACCATTTGGTCAACTTCGGCGATGTTTTCGTCAGTAGTTGAAGTTTTTGGACGTCCCGAACATTCATCGTCTCCCAAGCTCTTGGGCTGCTGGCACGAAAATGGAGACGGCCGAGCGATGACGAGGCTACGTGATGGAGAAACGGTGGCGGTGCATACAACAACATCGACAGTATAGAAAACGGTGGCACTCTGCAGTTCTCATCGCTCGGCCGTCGTGATTTTTGTGCCCGCAGCCTTACTGTCACGTTTACATTCAGCTACCCAAAATGTCACTGTGTTAAATGACGGTGCGGAATTCCCATACACAGAATCC
>NW_019292461.1:34214-53644 GCF_000500325.1 Leptinotarsa decemlineata | reverse complement strand
GGGCTATATCTCACGAACGAAAGCTGATATCGAAAAATGCTTGAAACCGTTTCTAGGATAGTAAGGAGGAACTAAAGTGACATAAAAGAGAACTCACCTCCATCATCCTCCTAGGCCCCACCTACCAAACTTCAAAAAGTTTAAATTGCAAACCCCTACTTGTGATACATCATTGAAAATACCATACAAAATGCTATCTAATGGTATAAATAATAATTGTACAGCGCGAAGCAATAATTGTAAAACTTTGGCTTAAATCGAATATTTAATGAGGTTTTTGTTGAACTAGAAATGTATTAAAAATGTCAATTAAGTAAATATTCAAAGTGTGTTCCGTTGTTTTGTAAACAATAATACAGCCATTGTCAAAGTCTGGACGAACTTTGATATCAGCCGGCTTACTATGACTTTTTTATTTGTAATGCTACCTCCCGGACTATTATTTTAAATGATAAGTGTCCGATACTTTTTTGTTAAATAAAAACTTAATTTGCCGTTTTTGCAAAACAAGTTGGAAAGATCTGTTTTTTGGGTTCTGTCAGAGTCAATAATTTTTGGTTTGTTTGAGACTTGTAAATGTCATTAGTTTTCATCATTTGTACGATCTGTACTGTCATTTAGCTGTAGTTGTCACAATGGTTTACAGTATACCTGAGCGCATGGAGATAATTTTCACATTTGCCTCCCAGAACCAGTGTTATTTAAAAACAGCTCAAATATTTCATGAAAGGCATCCGAACAAAAATGTAAGTCACGTGTACGTCCGCGATTTAGTTGAAAAGTTTAGAGAAACGGGATCAGTGCAAAATAAAAAAAAAAGAAATGCCCCAAGATTACTGAATGAAGCAACCCAAATTGAGGTCCTTGAAAATTTTGCAATGGAGCCTACTTCATCAACACGTCAAGTATCCACAGTGACAGGACTTTCACATGAGTCGGTTAGAAAGGTGTTGAAATTACATAAGTTTCACCCGTACAAAACACAAATTCTTCAAGAAGTAGGCGATGATGATCCAGACCGATAAATTAAATTTTGAGAACACATGACTGAAAAAATTCGCGTTGAATCGAGATAGTTAAAAATATTTGTTTCAGTGATGAATGTACGTTCATGCTGAATGGTAATGTAAATAAACAAAACTGTCGGTACTGGAGTGATGCGAACCGGCATCGATTCAGAGATGGTCACACTCAATATCCTGAAAAACTGAATGTTTGGGCAGGAATATTAGGCGATGCTATAATTTGTCCCTTATTCATACCAGGCAATTTAAGTGGCGACATTTATCTCGATATGCTGGAAAACACCATCGAACCTTTAACTGTGCATGAATTAGAGAACCAAAGGGACGTCCAAGGCAACCTAGCTGTAGACGAAGATTCGCTGCACTTCCAACAAGACGGAGCACCTCCTCACTATGCAGCTCCATTTAGGCACTGGTTGGACACTAATTATCCGAATAAATGGATTGGAAGGAGAGGTCCCATTGAGTGGTCACCGAGGTCACCAGACTGACTTTTTTCCAGACTTTTTTCTGTGGGGTCACTTCAAGTCAGTTGTTTATAAAACTCAATCTGCATCACTTGGGGAATTGCGAGAAAGAATTACGCAAGCATGTCGCGCCATTACTAGAACAACATTTGACAAAGTTCGTGCTGAATTTGAAAATAGTCTGTATTATTGTTTACAAAACAACGGAACCCACTTTGAACATTTACTTAACTGACATTTTTAATAAATTTGCAGTTCAACAAAAACCTCATTAAAAATTCATTCAAGCCAAAGTTTCACAATTATTGCTTCACCCTGTACAATTATTATTTATAGATAGATAGATTTATTCGACTGTTTTACAATAAGTTTACATCATGTCATATATCAAAAATGGTCATAGAGAGACGTGGTATATATAAATCAATAAAAAACTTTTTGTTGCATTTAGTTTAAAAAGGACAGCACAATATGGTATAACGTACACATTAAAAATATGTTGTAAAGTAACATACTTCACAAATATGAATATGTCAGTGAAGGATTATTGTTCAATAGATTATTAGCTACTTGAAAATTTATTAATACAATAAAAACAGTAGCCTAAAAGTACATTTCTAATAGCCCTTTTGAATTCAGAATTTTTCAGTGATCGCATCTCTGAAGGCAACTTGTTGAAAAGTTTTCAAATTTATGGAGTTCGTTTTGGATTTTGTTAAACGGAATCTCGGCAACGCTATTCTTTTATTTTCGTGTATTTCACAGACAGTTTGTAAAATGTAAATACATGGAAGCGTCATTATTGTCAGTTTCATAAATAAGTCACGGCAGTCCTCTCTAGGACCTACTCCGGTTATCAGGCGTATGGCCTTTTTTTGTGACCTGAAAATTTTTGCGGCATGGCAGGAATTACCCCATATTATTGTGCCATAACTAATTCGGGAGTGAAATAAACCAAAATATGTATTTCTCAAAATGTCTGGATTGACAATACATCGTAGCCTTCTTAGAAGAAACAAGATACCTACTGAATAGACCTTTATTTAAATTTTCTGTATGCATGTACCAATTAAGAGAGTCATCAATTGTAATACCAAGAAGTTTATAATGTGCACCTGTTGTATAGTTGTTGTTTTTTGAAATGATTAATTTTTGTTTCTTCTGATCATTCAATGGCATGAAGTTGGCGGAAAACCAATCTTTTACATTGTGAACGGATTCATCTGCCATTTGTAAAAGTGTAGATAGATTTGTAGAGGTGTTGATAAAAGAAGTATCGTCAGCAAAGAGAATAGTAGAAGTATTTATTAGTAGTATGTAGACAGATGTCGTGTTTATATATAATAAACAATAACGGTCCAAGTACCGAGCCTTGGGGAACTCCATATTTGGTGGTTCGAAGATCAGAAAAATTTGTACCTATTTTTACTAGCTGTTGTCTGTTATTTAGATAGGATGATAATAGTTTGAGAGGTACACCTCTGATACCTTGATGCTCTAACTTAAGCAACAGAAGGTCATGTGAGACGCAGTCGAACGCCTTGGTCAAATCGCACATGGTGATAATTGCATGTTGCTTGATCTCAAGACCTTCGACAATATCTCCATTGATCTTCAGTAAAGCCCTTATTGTTGATTTGTTCTTTCGGAAACCATATTGGGTGTTTGATATAAACTTATTTTTTTCGAAATAATCTGTCAGCCTATCTTTCAACAATACCTCGACTATTTTTGAAAAAATATTTATGATTGAAATTGGGCGAAAGTTGCTTAAAATATTGGGATCATCTGTTTTAAATATCGGTAAGACTCTAGATATTTTTAATATGTCAGGAAAAACTCCTGAGGTGAAGCATGAAGTGCGTTTCACCGATAAAGTTGGCGTCTTCAAGAGATGAATGAATCTCGAAGTTCTGTTGATTGAAGAGTTTTTCGACAGTTTCTTATGACAATTTATACATTTCATGTAGGCAATAAACCTTACTTCATTTCACAAGACTTAGGAAAGTAATGGGCTCAACATTAGGTACCTACTAAATAAATAAGTTAGTACGTGTCTAATGAAGAAAGTTGTTTGAATCATCGGCACTTTGAAATCGGTGAGTCACATACCTCGAGTCACATACAGGGCGTTCCAACAAAAACTTGACCCCCCTGTAAGTTAGAAAGGACGTGTAATCAAAAATTTCAAAGAACACGTCAATTTTTATTGATCCTGATATGGATTTGGAGATCATACCCGAAACTTAACCCCCTGAGGTCAGTAACTAACCCCCTATTTTTTTCAACGGTATGGGAAGTCGAGTGATACATCATTTGAAAGGTCTTTTGTTCACCTATAACTTCGGTTATTTTCTTCGAAATTGGTTGATTCGTTATTGAGAAATTAAATGTTGAACATTTTATTTAATAAAAAACAGAAAATTCACTGTCGTTCATTTTAATTAGGAAATCAACAACAAATAATATCAGTGGAAACAGAATCAACAGATAAATTGTTCATAATGACCTCCACCTAGTTACGTAGCAGAGTACATTTTCGACTTCAGGTGTCCCTACAGAAAGAAGTCCATCGGTGATCTAGCTGGCCACTTCACTGGACTCCTTCTGCCGATCCAACGCATTTGTGAAATTATAGGATTCACACAGTCTTGTGATAGATTTATGTATGTGTCTCCATTGAGAAACTTTCAATGAAGAATGGTCCAACAATATGATTACCAAGAATGCCGGCCCAGACATTCAAATTTTGTGGAGTTTGTGAATGTCTTTCCATCACCAAATGAGGATTCACATCGCTCCAGTAACGCCAATTATGTCTATTCTCGTCTCCATTCAACATGAAGAAACTTTCATCTGAAAAACATGTATTGTATAATAGGTTTGGGTTATTGGTCACTTTCTCGCTAATCACCTCACAAAACTGAAGTCGACGATCAGAATCATCTTCGTTTAATTCCTGAACTAGCCCTATTTTGAAATGATGGAATTGGTTGGCTTTCAAAATCCGGAAAAAACTAAGTACCTAATACACCAGACGATCTAACTACTTGTCTGATAGATTGTCGATTATTCATTTGTACATGTCCTAAAACTGCAACTTCAACTCCGTAATTTCTGACAGGACGGGATACATCATGGTTTCTGTTGGGAACAGAACCTGAAGTATAGACCTGTTCAACGTATAGATGGCTCACGTTGTGGTCTGGATGACTCGCTATACAAATTCTTGCAGTAGCTTCAACACATTCATTATTTCGATAATAGGTTGCAACAGTGGCCAACTATCTACTTTTTGTTCTGCGACAACTAGATTCAACAAAAACTACCAGTGCAGAAAAAACTAACAGTGTCGTCCATTTCAAAACGTTTACTACTAATTAAATGAATCCTACAAATCTAGAAGACCTGCGATAGAGAATTGTTCGGGAATGCCGATTTCTGACTCCGGACATTTCCAATACTGTAAGGAACGCTTTCAAGAGTAGACTGTATTATTGTATGGAACTAGATGGAGGTCATTTTGAACACTTTATCCGTTGATTGTGTTGTCATTGATATTACTTTTGTTGATTTCCTCAATAAAATGAGCGACAGCGAATTTTTTGTTTTTTCTTAAATAAAACGTTCAACATTTGATTTCTCAATAACGAATGAACCAATTTCGAAAAAATACATAAATAATAGAGGGACAAAAGACCTTTCAAATGATGTATCACTCAAACCCCCATGCCATTGAAAGAAATAGGGGGATAGTTACTTACCGCAGGGGAGTAAAGTTTCGGGTATGATTTCCATATTAGAATTAGTCCTCCTAGAAATAAAAAATGACGTGTTCTTTGGAATTTTCGATTACACGTCCGTTTCTGACTTACAGGGGAGGTCAAGTTTTCGTTGGAACGCCGATGGAATTGGCCGATACTTAATGAAAATCCATGACTAACGTATTCAAGAAACACTTTATTTTGAAATTTTCACTGAAGACAATGAATATTTTCCCATAGTCAACCAGGAATTTTCCTTCGTGAAATGAAGATTTGGCATGGATAATGAAATAAACTAGAAAAGCCTTTGAAAATGCGAGAAAATCAGGTATATGGGATTAATACAGAAGGTCTCCAAGTGGCATGAAGGTTTGCTGGCCAAACTTTGATGCTATGGCTTGTCGGATCATTTCTGTGTATGTCTCTTCAGCTTCCTTAAAGAACGTTCTCTGCAAATGGCCGTCGATGGGTATCTCTCGAATACTTTCACCATCAACACTGGTGTTCCCCAGGGATTCATATTGTCTCTAGCCCTCTTTTTATTGTTGGGATTGAAATGGACACCAATATGTCTTGGCACAATCATGTCGCTCTTCGTTTTGATGTTCAAAACACCTCTAACCTCACTGTTTAAGAACTTCATCTGGAGAACTGCGTTTATGAGAAATAAACTTCCTGGGAACGTTTTCCCGAAGAGATTTAATCTCCAGCGATTCCAATCGCTGCGATTTGAATCGCTACTTTCGCACAAGCACCGCTCTGAGAACGCCTCAAGAATATTCCTGTAGTGCTTATGTTTTGTACTTAAAAAAAAGTTAATACAACAAGGCTCTGAGAAAATACAAGGGGAATACATAGGGAAGACTGCGAGGAGTTTGAATAGTCCCAGTATGCGCCAATCTCTATAAGATTCTCCCGAAAGGATCTCAGGATCTCAAAATTAAATACCGAAGAGTACACAAAAACAGGAAACGAGAATTCAAAAGAGTTTTTCGGGTGTACTTTCTCGCGTCAGAAATTATAAAAACACCGGAGTCCAGCACAAACTCAGATCTAGGGCCCCTTAACCGGGCGTTCTGGGATGATTGGCTGTTCTGAATTTGAGTAACATATTTGGAGAAAATTGAATGGGCCGTAAATTAATTCCAATCAGATAGGACGCAGGAAGTGAATGATATTCATCCAGTATGTTACAAATAGGACTGTAACGTCAATAAAAAAATTATAGTCCTCATTCCGAAACCAGGTGTTATGTACCCAAAGGTTGTAAGCATGAGCCATCGGGCGTCACTTCAGCATCTTTCCGATATGCATGTTGTACAGTGTATGGAGGACTATCGTTGCATTTAGATCAGATTAGATTGTTGGGGAGCTAGCCCATGGCCTGATTCACTGCGACCTTTTCAGATCTATTGTGATGCTTCTTGGTTGATAAAGCTCATTGTCTAGCTTGATATCTTTGTTGAGACTCCATAGCCTTGACACTGACCCCTTCATATAGCTGGCAGCCTCTGGTTTCTCTTCCCCGCATCTTGCGTGTCTCAGCCTTGCTATCGCTTCGCATTTACAGATCACATGCAGTGCGGTTTCTTCCTCTTCTCCACAGAACCTGCATTGGGTTTCTTCTGTCAGACTCATGTTGCTCGTACGTTTCTTGAGTCAGCTATGCCCCGTTAGTAGACCTACCACTACCATTACAACCTTACGATTGTTGTTCAGCAGGTGAATCTGGGCGATGGTTTCTATCGTTGTAGTTAGTACGAGTTGTTAGTCATGTGTATAATTGTTGACTTTGAAATGAAACGCCACCAGGAAAAAATGGACAGTACTCGGAGAAAACTAAAATCAGTCTCAAGTTTTCGCACTAAAGACTTGACAGGCTCAATTTTTTTCATGTTTCAATCTTTAATTAATTTACTTTTCCTTTCATTACATCTACTGTACTCATACAGCCCAATAACTTGAATATTCACTATTACCAACATCAAATTCTTTCAGTGGATCTCCGAAACACGTTAGACTTGGTGACTTGGACCTCTCGACTGACACTGATGAGGCAGATCCCCAACAATTCACAATAAAAAGAAGCATTCCTCATCCAAGGTATGAACCTCCGTCGAAATACCACGACATTGGTCTAGTTGAACTGGATAGGCCAATAAACAAAACGGAATACGTATCCATGGCGTGTCTGCTCACTGAGAGACAACACGAGGAAAACGTCATGTTAGCTACCGGATGGGGAAAAGTGGAATTCCAAGGAGATTCAAGTAATATTCTCTTGAAAGCTAATTTGACAATTGCCCCACATGATAAGTGTCAAGCTGCCTATAAGTCTTCCAATAAACTTCTTTTGGCTAGAGGGATTGTGGATGATATGATGATTTGCGCTGGGGATAATCAAACTGACACTTGCCAGGTAATATGCATTTGTATTTGGCACAATTTCATTATTTCCAACGTTAAAACCAAAATATAGCGTGATACTGGATTTATTCAAAACAAAAATGAAGTTACTGTGAACATGCCCACCATAACAAAAATGCTGTAAAAGTTAGTTTCTTTGTTCAGATATCGCTGCAAAATATATCAATTTCAAAAGAAAAATTTTAATTTTGTCACGAACGAATTTTATTTTATGGAGCTTGATTTGAAAACAAGCAAGTTTCAAAATTATTTCAATCAGTTTTCGATCATTTATAGCCAATTCTTTTTTTGGAATTGACTCAAACTGAAAACTGTTTCTCCAGTAAATCATCACCAATATCACTTTCTTCAAAAAATTAATCTTTAGAATTTGGATTATAAAATCACCTATGAACAATAATTCAGAAGAACTGTCAGAAAATTTCTATTTTTATTTCATACAAAGGCTTCAAGTAATTTCAGAATCAAATGAGTTACTCTATAATAATAACAAAATGTTGATAACCCAAAATTGACTGAGATAAGGTAAACTTGCATTTCTTTAATGTCCCCCTCTTCTATTTTTTGAACGTGTCAATCAAAAAATTGAAATTTGAGATAATGAAATTAATGCTTGAATACTTTACTTTAAAGTGAAATTGACAGATATCGCCCAGTCGCCATCGGGGAAAAAATTAAATGGAAAGGTGGTTCTTGTGACATATATTTTTGAAGCTCCTGACAAATGCTTCACAACCCTAGAATATAATGTCAATATCTTCAATTACTACAAAATGGCGGAACTTTAAATAATTGCCTGAAAACATTGACATTTAACTACATATTATGAGGTAATAAGCTTGAGGTCAGTTCAGAAGATGCTCGAAATGGTTGCCTTGAACTTATTGATATCTGATATTTCACGCCGAACATCTTCGAACACAGTAACGTCAATATCTCTACAAATAATCATTATTCTCTACTGTATATCCAATATTGAAGCAGGTTCAGTTTGTGGGGATTCAAATAGTCACATAAAAAAATCCAAAGGTGTCAATTCTGGCGAGCGAACTGGCGATTCTGTACGACCTAGACGGCCAATCCAACGACCGGAAAAAGTAGTATCCAAATAGTTTTTTACTTATCTGGAGTAATGTGGTGGTGCTCCATCTTGTTGGAATACAATATCTATATCGAGTTCATTAGGATTCGCTTCGACGATTTCAGTGATGAGAGGGTCAACAGTAGAATAGAAGTCCTACAATATGGTTTCTCAATATTTCTGTCCAAACGTTAATTTTTTCTGGATATTGGGTATGTATTTCCCGGAAAACGTGAGGGTTGGTGTCATTCGTCACTGAAACAAATATTGTGGAGATAGGTAGGATGCCTTGCAATGGTATCTGTCATGATTCCACAGAATTCTGTTTTCCGATCAGGGTCATATTCAGTTAATTGGTGTACCATTTTAATTTTGTATGGATGATATCTAATCCTCTTCAAAAGTCTCCACACACTAGAAGGGGACACCTCACAAACATTCGCGACAGAATAAGTAAACTGTTCATGATTTACTACCGTTTCACCAATTATTTGCACTTGTTTTTCTTCCGGAATGGATGGACGTTGTGAATTTGGATACTAATAGAACGATTCGGAAAACGTTTATTGAGTTCCAAAGGTGTCAATTCTGGCGAGCGGACTGGCGATTCTGTACGACCTCGACGGCCAATCCAACGACCGGAAAAATTAGTATCCAAATAGTTTCTTACTTGTCTGGAGTAATGTGGTGGTGCTCTATCTTGTTGGAATACAATATCCATATTGAATTAATTAGGATTCGCTTCGACGATTTCAGTGATGAGAGGGTCAACAGTAGTTTCCGGTATATTCAAATACAGTTTTCCTGTTAAATTTTGAGCAATAAATAGAAGTCCTACAATATGGTTTCTCAATATTTCTCTCCAAACGTTAATTTTTTCTGGATATTGGGTATGTATTTCCCGGAAAACGTGAGGGTTGGTGTCATTCGTCACTGAACCAAATATTGTGGAGATAGGTAGGATGCCTTGCAATGGTATCCGTCATGATTTCACAGAATTCTGTTTTCCGATCAGGGTCATATTCAGACAATTGGTGTACCATTTTAATTTTGTATGGATGATATTTAATCCTCTTCAAAAGTCTCCACACACTAGAAGGGGACACCTCACAAACATTCGCGACAGAATAAGTAGACTGTTCAGGATTTACTACCATTTCACCAATTATTTGCACTTGCTTTTCTTCCGGAATGGATGGACGTTGTGAATTTGGATACTAATAGGACGATTCGGAAAACGTTTATTGAGAATCCTTTCGGTCTCGTGAAAGTTATGCATCGCACCGTAAATAAAAATCGCTTCAATTTTTTCTTCCAATGGACGAGAATTGACCATTTTAGAGATTGTTGACGTGGTACCTTTCTCCTAGTGAAACCGAAAACTAATTGAGAACATTCCAATGATGTTCATTGTCGTACTGACATTTCTTATCGTTTTTATAATAAAAAAATAATTTAACAAACCTTATCGGGTCGTTGTAATTGCCATATGGCAGATAAAAAGGAATATTTCTAGAAATATCAATATTAATGTGTTTGCCTTCAGAAAATTATTAAATGTTTCGCCATTTTATAGTAGGTGAAGATATTGACTTCAAATTCTAGGGTTGTGAGGTATTCGACAGGAGATTCAAAATGATGTCACAAGACACCCCTTTCCATTTCATTTTTTTTTCCCAGATGGTATCCAGTCGCCATTTCGAAAGCTTCATCTGTCAATTTCCCTTCAAAATAAGGTATTCATGCATTAATTACATTAACCCAAATTTCAATTTTTTTTGAGTTGACCTGTTCAAAAACTAAAAGAGGGTGTGACATTAAAGAAATGCACTGGAAAGACAAGAAATGAAAGTAGCATAAAAGATATGGAAGTAACCTCGATGGGAGTTTCAAGTCAAAAGATAACTGATGAAAATAATGAATCTAGTGTCCCGGAGGAGAATAACGATACTCCCTCCTCGTGATCGAAAGCTTTCTGAGGACATTCTACGAAGACATGAAGGAATAATTCCGATAATGATAATAACGATTTATTTCTCCAAGAAACGCTCATGTTTGTAGTAGGGACAGAAAACAATAATTCGGAACTATAACCTAACAAAATACGAAATGAATGCCATAAAAGATGAATTGGAACTGATAGATGATTGAATATACTTACTGGATCAACTGTTAAATTATTGAAATAGAGTGACTAGAGTCACAGGATAAAGAAAAGTTAAAAGGTTGGTTACCTTATCATTGAGGTTTCCTGATTTGGACAAAAATAACTCAAGATTAGTAGGTACTCCAGACAGTGGTCTGGCTGCACCACCAAAACTGCAGAATACTTGTTTCGCGAAAGACAAGGTCTCTTTTATATGTATGATGGAATTGGCCGATGCTTGATGAAAATCCATAACTAACGTATTCAAAAAATACTTTATTGTGTGATAGTCACTTAATGATTTCACAATAACGCAACAGGTCTTTCGCCATACAATGGCTTCTTCGGGCGTGTCTTTACTAATTCTACATATTCAATGCCTAATATACCTTATTTTACAATTTGAAGTACCTACATTTCAAGTACCTGAGTCTTCGAATGCCAGGTACAACCCCCCAAGTTTTCAATTGGGAAGTATAGGTTTGTGATATATCGTTTCAAAGGTATCTTCATTCTCTATTGAAAAATGTTATCGCTCTCAAGTTTATTGAAACAATTAAGATAATATAAATTAAAATCATGTGTTTACCGAAATTCAATAAAATACAGTCAAAAACTCAAATGTAATGCAAAACGTAATGAAATGTAGAATACGAAAGAGAACTATGGATGTTAACGAGGCAGATGTTCAAAATGTTCACCGCGAACATCTTGGCAACATTCTAATCTCAAATAAAACTGTCTTCTAACAGTATTTAACATATCAGGCGTGACCGACCTATTGGCAAGCGTTATTCGTTTTTTTAAGTCATTCAAATCTGAAGGTTTGGTTTTGTACACATTGCTATTTACATATCTCCATAAAAATAAATCTAATGATGAAAGATAAGGTGATTGCGCTGGCCATTGAATCGATCCTCGCCTGCCTATCCACCGATTGGGAAATGTTGTATCGAGGTATTGCCTGACATAAACTTGGTAATGTGGTGGTGCTCCACTCTGCTGAAACCATATCGTATTCACTGGAACATGAGGGTTTCCTGGATCAGGATATAAATTTGCTAAACTTGGAGTGACTTCATTTTGAAGTAGTGGCAAATAATTATCGTTATTCAAGTTGCCCTCAATGAAAAAGGACCAATGATGTGGTTTTCTACAATCCCTGCCCAAACATTAACCTTTTGAGGGTATTGCGTGTGTTCTTCTCTCATCCAGGATGAATTTTCCGTTGACCGGTATCGGCAGTTTTGCCGATAAGCATGACCGTTAAGAGACAAAATACACTCATCAGAAAACATAACGTCTTCTAATTAGATGATATTGTTATCTGACATGTCCATCATTTGCTGACAAAAATAAGTTCTTCAATCAAAATCGTCTTCCATGAGCTCCTGATTACTGAGTAGTTATCATTTTATAGGGATGCATCTTATTTTCTTTTAATATGTTTACTATCTATGTATGGCTAACATTGAATGTAGTAGATGCCTGTCTACTCGATATATGTGGGTTTTCCTCAAACTCAAGCATCACATCTAATTTTGGTTCATCACTCATTGCATTGGCAGCTGCTTTTTTCATCTGCCCCACATGACCAAGCTCGCGGAACTGCTCCTCTATTTTGCTTATTGTTCCTTGATATATGGGCGGTGAATTAGGAAATTACTCATGAAATAGGCAAGCTACTTCCTATTGTGTTCAGGTTTTATCTCCGTAACCAATCATTTGTAAAATTATTATTTTATGCATTTCCGTTAATCTAAGCATTTGTCAGACTTGAAGTTAACGAACTTCAAACTTGAATTAAAATAATGACAACTATTGTTGTCACATACAAAACAAGTGTTGACATGGCGTTTTAAACTAACGTTGCTACGGAAATTATTTACAGTTTTTCAAAGGATACCATCTAAAAAAAACATTGCTATGGTTTTGGCTCACTTTCTTATTATCAATACTTCAACATAAAATAAGTTTTGAGTATATTGCAATAAGTTTTGAGTGTATTTCATCGAATTTCGGTAACCACATGATTTCAATTCATTTTATTGTTACAATAAACTTTTAAGCGGTAACATTTTTGAACAGAGAATGAAGAAATCTTTTGAAAGACATATCACAAGCTTTTACTTCCCGTTTAAAATATTGGGGGTTGTACCTGTCATTCGACGGGGTTTGAAGGTAGGGGTAGCATTTTTCCGTTGAAGTATGTCAAATTATAATTTAATCGTAACCGAAATAATGAATTTATTCCATTTGGCTTTTACACACTGTATAACAGTAGTTACAGAACTTAATTAGTAAATAATGAGAGTTCTGGTCGAATATGAGATTTCAAGAAAAAATGAGTACCATACAATACTTATTCTAGGTAAACAGGTAAAAAGTGGTTATTAGAGAATAATTCTCGGAATTTTAATGAAACCAAGTTTCCTGTTTTCGTGAGAATTTTTTCTAGGTGTATTTTGGCAAGAAAGAAACGGTTGCCTTACTAGGCACACGTCTAAATCAAATCCAGGAGAATCAATCACCTCCTTGAATTAAGACGACCGTTTTTGATTTGTCGATAGTTCAATAAAGATTTGACATATTAATGGCCAAAATGTTTTTAATATAATTTCAGGACACTGCCAGAATTGATCTGTTTCTAGTATGTGAGGACTATGTATTTCAAAATTCACACCAAGTTTTTATTTATTTTTTTAATATTAGTATCTTTATATTTTAGGGAGATTCCGGAGGACCTTTGCAGCTCCCGAATCGAGTTGTTCGTACTAAAATAAAAGTTTATAACATAATCGGTGTTACATCGTTCGGGAAAGTATGTGGAATCTCGAACTCACCAGGAGTATACACCAGAGTATTTCACTATCTGGATTGGATTGAAAAGACTGCTTGGCCCAACGAATAAATAGTTTCAACTTGAGAATGCCACAAATTCAACTTTTAATAATATTACACATTTTTTCGAATGAGTTATTTCACTTCGAGATTTTCCTGCATGAATGAAATAAGCTACACTTGGATCGGAAACAATATATAGACTCAACTGAGGGGTAATTTGTTCTATCGGTAGTTCTAATAACAAAAAAACAAGCCCAAAGTGAGTTTTTCATCATAGTTTTTTCTGATTGACTCGGCCGTTACTTGATGAAGGTCCATAGTAATTTCACAAACTACACCATAAATGATTTGATCTCCACAAACTTCATTTCTAAAAACATCACACCTACAGCTCCAACTGATCACTAATTCCTGTCTAGGTGTGGCGTAATTCCGTGAGTAATATTAGGGTGAATATTATCTTGCAATAAAATCAACTCGAATTTTGTGAACTTGTGTAATATTTATTGAAAATTGTTTCAATGAAAATGATCTAGAAATAGAGGTGCTGTTTCCATTTGCCAAAGATCATCAGTACTTCGCTGGTTCGTGAACTGACCTGTTTTCAATAAGAACAATCAATCTTATGTGGAAAGTTAAAAAGACGATTTCTCTCAGAAGGATGTCAATCTTCGAAATAAAATTCAAACCTCTTTCAACGACTAACAAAGGTCAGAAGGGCTTTATGATTTTGGTATTATCCAGTTGCCTGTGAAGTGAGAGTTGCAGAAATAATACGCTTTTACTCCTGTGTATTCTATGTGTATTCTGAAGTTATAAACGATAAAATTAAATGTATTTCATTGGTTCAGACTTCCATTGTGTGATTGGATATAAATTGATTTGAAATCCCTGAAAGAATCTATAAAAAATTGAAAATTAGCTGAAAAAATAACAATTATATTAAGCAAAAACTGAAATTACAATGGAAGAAAATTCAAGCAACAATCAAAAAATTATTATCAACAAGAAATGGAAATTAAAAGATTTCAAGCCAAATTAAATCAGAAAGTTTCGATTGTTGGTATTCACAACACTTATTTATAGGTCATTCGAGTACGTTCACATATCCCCTCTTTCCTATCTCCGCTACATTGGTTTTAGCGGGAGCTGACTGTTTGGCGGGATTGATCGTGTTCCGCTTGATTATAAGTTTCCATGTGTTGCGTATCTCTACGCAATCTTGGCTAAATGCGTTGTTGGGTAACATATACGTGGCTTCTTTGAATTTTCTCCTAAACCACTATTCCTCCTTGTGGATGATTTCAGCTTCAAATTTCAGTCCAAACATGCTGTGCTATTCCTGATTTGCTGGTTTCTCCTCGCTGTGTGTGTTTCTTGTGCTCGGCAATGCGAACATTCAATGGCCTCTTAGTTTCATCGATGTATGATTCTGCGCCCTCGCAGGGTATCCGGTAAATGCAATTCTTTGAATCGCTCGTGTGCGTTTGATGGCCTGTTTTTCGTGAGGCTGCTACGGATAGTGTTCCCAGATCTGAAGCAGGTTCTTATGTTATACTTGGATCCAATTCTTCTTATACTTTCCGGCAATCCTCTGATGTAGGGAAATACAAGTACCTACTGGTTGCGACGGCTTCTCTTCCTTGTGATGCTTTTGCTGTCTTCTAGTTAAAACCTGTTCCACCATCACTTTGGAGTAACCATTCCATTGAAGGTCATTATTGATGATGCCTAGTTCCTTTTTGAGACCTTCCTTTGTATTACAGCGCCCGAAAGCACAGTCTGCTAGAGTCTTGATGATTCCTCTCGTAGTTGGTTGATGGTGGTTGGATTCTTGGTTCAAATACTGTCATGTGTGAGTGGGTTTTCAATATATAGATGTTTCCCATTTAGTGTCGGTCCTCTTCAACAATACGTCTAAGAATGGCAATTCGTTGTGGACTTCCTTCTCCATAAAATCTTGAATGGCGCAATAATTTCTGAAATGTTAACAAAAATTGAGCATTTTCTTGTTTATCTGAATTGTTTATAATTTTTGAGCTATTCGTTCGCGCAACTTGTAAATTACTAATATATTACTAATCGAATACCACCTCGATCAAAACCTCAAGAAAAACAATTTTGCAATTTGAGATTTTGATCAATCTCATAGATAATGTCTTCAAAACAAATCGTTTCACGCCTACTTCTTTATTCAAATTTACCCGTTTAAAATATTGGGGGTTGTACCTGTCATTCGANCGAGAAAATTATTGAAGTTCTGGTGACTGAGAAAAGTGTTCGTTTTTCAGATAACTATGATCAATTATTGACCTAATAGGGCGTGTAATTTTTCTCGAGGGCATTATCCTTTAACCAAATGTTGAGGTGGTGTTTTTTATTCTGTTAATTATTTAGAGTATTGTGTTTTCATCTCCAAACCAGTGTGAATAATTCGAGAGATATGAAGGCCACTTTTTCCAGATGCCTTTTTTGATGTTTCATGAACACGAATTTCTATGGTTTTCATTTCCTCATCACGATAGGAGTACTACTAATTAGTTTCAAGGACTTTAACATTAATCCATCGAATCCCACAATTCATCTTTTTCAACTTCTTTGACTGCTACTGCTTTCAAAATATATACAAATAAAGTGGCAAGTCGATCACTTGAAAAATGTTTCTTGTGATTTCCACTCTGGTAAGTCGAATAATATTTTGCAAGGTGACTTGCGAAGATGGTTGGTGTTTTTTTTTCTTCTATAGAATCAGTGATGCTCAAACAAAACAGTATTACTGATTCAATGAATATTTTATATGACCAGCTATGTCATTTTTGATTTGGATACAATTATACTGAGTCAGTTTTATATTGTAATGAATCTGAAGCCGCCCCTGACTGGTAGATCAGCCGACTCATGGAACAAACACATGACCTCACCTCAAAAAAATGCAGTCGGGAATCCCCGGTAAAATTCCAGCACCGAACTTACTACAGAACTCTCGAAAGGACCTTTACCGATATAAGCCCGTCTACCCGACCCAAGAGGGCAGTTCAGAAAGTGAATCGAGCGGCTAAACAAGAAATTCAAATAGTAGAAATAAATTAAGTGTCAGTTGCTAAGTGTTGTGCTAAATAAATTAGTTTGTGATTAGTGAAATATTGTTGGAAATGAATTTGTTTAAGACAATTTATTGATTTGTTACAATATATAAGTTAATAAATCGTCATGTCACTTAACACAGTAAGAAAAACAATTTCAAAATACAGTTTAATTAGAGAGTAGAAGAGTTATCTATAAATCTCATATCATTTCGGAAAATTATTCAATCATTAATAACAATTTTTTGAGAAATGATGATAATTATATCAGTGAACTGCTCGGATAGTCGATGATGACTTGCTTATTCTTCTCTTTTTCTGCAGCATACTTCGAAGGGATCAGTACAGTATCCCATGTTTCCCACATCCCTGAAAGATTGAAAGATTATTATTCGAACAATTCTAATTCCTTGGGAATGTATTAGGAATTAAAGAGGCTGCTGAATCAGAATTTAACAAAATTGCGTCATATTACTACAAGTATAATCTTGAGACACAACAAATTTACTTCTGTTTTTTTATTTGAATTAAAACCAACTAGATTACAAGTTGGGAAAATACTAAACTTTTATGCCTAGTGCCTGATATACTATTCAAAGAAACAGAACGAATATTTCAAAATTTATCTAAAATACTCATATCTGCTGTTTTTTGAGAGCTCATAAACATTCGAATTGGTAACAAAAACCGAAAAAAAAACATCAATTTGCTATTTTAATTTTTTTTTTTGAGAAATCCACGTTTTTTATTATGCTCGTTTTCCGGATTTGTTTTGTTTTTCTTCAGCGACGTGAAATCTGAAGAAACAATCATGGGATAAAGAAAAAGTGACAATGTTACTATGCAATTTGGTTTTGTATATTTTTTCGTATAAATAAAGGTAGAAAAACAATTCGAGTGACTAATTTTTTGGGAAAGAAAGTTTTTGGCTTTCTACTAGTCCATCGTGATACAAATAAATGTAGGAATCTTCCAAAGAACGGAAGGAAGCAATCAATTATAAAAGAAGTTACTTTATACATGTGTAGATCACGCAAAGGAGTAACTTTCAGACACAAACTGGAAGAAAGAGTCCTCCTGAAACTTTCATATAAACATTGAATTACACGAAAGAAAAATTCTTTCGAAACAAATACTTTCATACGAACACTGAATTATACAGAAACATTCGTTATGAAATTAAATCAGATATCATTCACAGGATTTCTAGACAATAAACTAAATGAAAGGTAAAAATTTCAATTACATGGAATATTGTCATCCTCACTGGATTCATTGTGTGTTTTTCCATATAATGTTATCCAGATTGGCACTGAAAAGCTCAATGGCAAATGTCTTACGGCTCGGTGTCTACACCTGAGGATGAAAGTGAAATTTTTACCTTTCATTTAGTATATTGTCTAGAGATCCTGTGAATGATATCTGATTTAATTCCATAACGAATGCTTGAAATACAAACTTAGTTCAGAAAAGTGTTTTCTGTATAATTCAGTGATCATTTAAAAGTATTTGCTTCGAACAAAATGTTCTTTCGTGTAATTCGAGGTTTATATGAAAGTAGCTATTTCAGGAGGGTTTTAGTGTGTGTCTGAAAGTCTCTTCTTTGCATGATCTACACATCTATGTATAAAGTTACTTTTTTAAAAATTGATTGCTTTATTCCTTTCTTTGGAAGATTCCCACATTTTTTTGTATCAAGATGAAGCAGTAGAAAGCCAACAACTTTCTTTCACAAAAAATTACCCACTTTCTTGAAACTTCGGAGTTCTTTTTGATAAATTTCAAGAAAATTAAGGTTAAAGAACGCAATATTTACCAGCGATATACAAATTATTGCAGAATAACAGAACATTTTTAGAAAAGGTTTAAAAATTATTGAAGTCTTAATTGACACAGCTACCCAGTAACATTTTTGGAAACCTGACTGTATACCTTTCAACTCCATCTTGGAAGACCAATTTACTCAGAGAATCTCAAGAATACAAGAAAGAACGGGGAGCAGTGTTACTATCCTCAAAAGTCATACAGTTCAAATGCTCATCAACTATTTCAACAGATCTCTCATTTTATCTGTTCATGTTCCTCAACAGATTATATGTATCTTCCTAACATATAAGAATATCAAACGACAACTTCAATTTTGTACTATCCTGTTATCAACTGATGCAGTTCCATTAATGATAGAACCGTTTTCTCAAAGATATTATTTGACACACTGGTATTGACAAATTTCTATTGGAACTGGATTGATATCTAATAGGAGTCTGGCTTCTGCAATGGGCTTGTTTCATGTTATGGAAAATGATACTAGTTTGCATATAGACTGATCGAGTTAGGGGTTATACTTATCAAGCCTAATCGGTCCCAAAATCTCTTTATATTTGCAGAAAAAACAATAATTCGGAAAGCAAGAATTTAAATTGGCCGCGTGTCTGTTGACCAATAAAATTGATCGTGTCTAGAGCGGAGTTGCCAAGTGTATTGGTTTTCAATATCCAATCACAGATCTGAAGATCCAATTTGACAGACGCCATTTTTGTTGTTATTATTGTCAACTCGGTGTGAATACAACTGTTACAATTATCTAATTAAA
>NW_019292461.1:0-33632 GCF_000500325.1 Leptinotarsa decemlineata | reverse complement strand
TTTTTATTTATTCAATTATTATATTTTTACTTGTAGGTTATTTCACTATCATTTCATTTCAGGTTTATTGTTGCTTAATATAATTGTTATTTTCAACTATTCTTTTTTGATTATTCTTTTTTACTTGTTTCAGGGATTTCAAATCATTTTATATAGTAGACATGGAAGTCCGAACTAGTGAAATTCTTTATGCGTTATTTTATATCAGTCGGGTCAATTGAGAAAGATTTATTTACAAGATTGAACAGAAGTCATTACCCTTAAGGCGTATTGTGCGTGCATTCAAGGCTACGAAGAACCTGTTGAAAATCCCGATTTGTGTTGCTCATGATGTATTTCTCATGGAAACATAGGCGGGTATTATCAAAATAGATTTCATAATATAATAAATAAATCCCAAGGGATTTATGAAAAGGTAATGGGGCCCAAACCGATCGTCATTTATTTGGTCGCGTAATTTCCAGTTCAAAATGAACCTAAAAACAGGATAACTCAAAAGAGAATGAATAATTTGTGTTGATGAATGTTCATATATTATGGTAGGTTAGGTTAGGTTAGGTCCAAAGTAAGTGGGTCTATTCGACCCTCTACCGCAACCCGCAAAGGTTTATTGTGAGTCACACCTATTCACACTCGACCAGCTTCTTAACGAAGCCGATTAGTTTGTATGGTGAATGGTTTCATACATAGTAAGGGAACTTCTGGTTTAGAACGTGTCCTTTCATAATAATTTCTTGGTAGTTCTGATTTGGTTGTTGGAACCGTTGTCAGGAAAGCATTTTCCAGTGTTTTTGATGGGATGATTGATGCTGAATCATGCATTCGACTCAGAGATTTTCATTTCTGTGTTGGAACTATTATTTTTCTTTTTTTCTTGTTCAAAAAAAGGAAAATTTCTAAAGCATCTACGGATTCTCTTGCATAGGTAAAACAACTTCACAATTCGTTGAATATTCTTAATCATCATACGTTTACCTGACGAAATCTAAATTCAGCAGGAACTTGACGGTTAGACCTTTTCGACCTGATCAACTCAATTGAAATCTGTTTAAAATCTGTTTTTCCGTTAACCAGCTGTCGCACCCCTACGAACGACAACCTTCAGAAGTCGAACCATGTGCGAGCTAAGTGGTGAATGTCCGTTCTTACGGTCTTATACACTCATAGGATGCCCATTATGACAAATTTTGGAGTGGAAAGGGCATCCAAAGTCTAAAGATTATACCATTTCTAATTTTTTCTATGAAGTTACCTAAAATAACCCGAGTTCCTAAAACTCAACCAGCGTCAATGATGAGCTTGAAGATCACGCCAGTTCCATTCTCGAACTCACGACGATCGCAATACTACCTGACGTTATGACCGAACGCATTTGCTAAGGGATATAATTATACGTAGTGCTAAGGTAGTAGGTACTGATCCCCAAAAAAAGAGGGTTTACGGCAAGAATACTCTGTGATATGAAACACATATTTTTTTTTCTCAAAATTAAGATATCATCCATTAGAAATGTGATGTTTCAAAAGTTTTGAAAACTGAGAGGTGTGAACCGTGAATACTGGTGGACTCAGTATTGATCCGGAGGTACACATCTCAAAGAATCGATCAATTTCAATGATCTTAAATTTACTTTAGGAACGTTCGTAAAGATTTGTTTTGATTAGTCAGTTATTGGGATCATGGAAAAAACATATCCAATGGAGAACATTTAACAACAGATCATGAATATTTCTGTCAAAGGCTTTTGAGTAAACATGGAATATTGAAACACAAACGTTTTCATCTTTTATGCTGGCGAATCTGTTCTACAATAGAAGAGTTATTGACTTCATACAAATCAAGCTAATAAGACTAAGACCACTCATGTTTGAAGGGTCAGTAATGATAATTCAAGAAAAACTTGTGTTAGGCAAGTTATTTTTTTTAGAAAATGGGTCGAAGTATCTGAAATGGCGATAACAACACTTAGGTAGATACGTTTTGCAGAGCCCAGTAATAATGAATTGAGGGACGTCTTCGGGTATATATTTTGACAATGTACTATTTATAGAATAGAATGGAAAAGAATAGAATAGAATAGAATAGAATAGAATGGAATGGAATGGAATGGAATGGAATGGAATGGAATGGAATGGAATGGAATGGAATGGAATGGTAAAGTTCCTTACATATAGTATTCATTGAGTACCATTGATACAGTTAAAATCGATATAAAATATAACAATATAAAACAATAAATAATAAAATGACCGAAAAAAGATTCAGACACATTTGAGCATTCGTAGGAGTTGTCCCTCTGTTATACTGAATATATCCATTTCATAGTTCCTTGCCATTTTGTTAACTGTTTCGAGACATTGTTGAAGAGGGGACAAATTGTTTGAGATATGAAATAGATTGTCTCTTATAATTTGAAAGCGAGAGAAAAATTTTTGAGAAGGAAAGGTATTGGCTTTCTACTACTCCACATTCGTACAAGCACGTGGGAACCTGCCAAAGAATAGAAGAAAGCGATCAATGTCAACATCAATCCTTTACAAAGAGGTGTAGATCATGAAAAGAAGTAACTTCCAGACACAAACGAGAACAAAACACCTTTTCGGAACAGCTACTTCCATAAAAACATTGAATTACACGAGAATAAAAACAATTACTTCTATATGAATATTGAGTTACACGAAAGAAAAAATACTCTCGAAACAACTACTTTCAAATGAACATTGAATTATTCAAAAACAATTTTCCTATTCAGTTTGGACAGAAAAAAATCGTTATAGAATAGAAGTAGATAACACTGTCATCCCCAATCGCGGACATCGATGTTTCGGAATAAGACACTCGCCTTATTGCCTCTTCAGCACCAATCTAGATAAGATTACAAAATGAAGTACCTGTTTAATTCGAGAGTGGTATGCTTTGAGAAGAGATTGCTTCGCTTGAACGGTATTTTTTCCAATCAAGAAGCAGTGTAAAATTCAACAGAACATAATTTTTGATCCATTGTTTTGAAAATAACAAAAGTATTGCCACTCTTAGCACAATAACTCACTAACTCATGAGTAGAATATCATGAAATTTCAACAGCTTTTTTGAAGATTAGTTCTAAGTAAAAAGCGGTGAATGTAATAAGTCTAACACTATCTATGTTTTAGGCCAGAAGCTTTTGGGCCGAGGTATTACTTACTTGATATCGAATGTAGATCCATTTTCACAGAGATAGTACGGCACACATTGGTATTCACAAGTTTCTGGTTTGGTTTCTACTGGAGATGGACTGGATTCGAAAATTTGTTTCAGAATTTCATCAATATCAGTTTGGTTAACTGTACCTAATGCATTTTGAGTCGAAGCTGCTTCTGAGTTTCGAAGGAACGCGAAAATGAAGTAGAAGTATATTTGTGACAGGACAACCATTGTTCAGAGTTCAATCACTATTTTTTCCAATATCAAATGTCTAGTATTAAATAATGTGTATTCTCAAGATTAAACCTGAAACGATGCACTGTTGAGCAAAGAAGTTTGTATTTGAAAACTTGTTGCGATACCTCATTTATAACCCTCATGAAGTTTTTCTATTCTAAAACATAGGCGGGTATGGCAAAACTAAATAGGTGTTTTGAAGATAACTTAATAAATTGGTTTCAGTAACCTCTTCAATCACCAGTGAAATTGCCTCCCATTCACTAACAAAATGATGAATGATGAAAATAAAAGCAAAATCGATGACATATTTTTTCTATGACATATAAATTCCATAGTAGTAATTACGTTATCGATACTCTGTAGGCAGATTACTATCTCAGTGTAGTCAGACCTTCTTGAAGGTCGGCGAAACGTCGAACAACTCAAACCACCAGACGCGGTTTAACCCGAATATTAGATTATAAACTTGCTGACCGAGGAAACCTTTCCAACAACTGATATTTTTTTTCGGGTTTCGCTCCATTATTTGCGTTTTTGATCCTCACAAGGCAAAGTCTCATTTGCCATCTTCTGGTGATGTATTCCAATCCTATGCGCTATGAGCAAATAGACCAAAACCTATCATTGGAAATGAGTAAAATGAATTCCTTATTATGGAAATTAATAATAGAAAACCCTCATACAAGTCATCGTAAGCAGACGAGGCATTTATAGGGTAATAAAAAAATGCAAATTTCACCCTTACGATATTCAGATGCACCAGAAATTTTATGAAATAGACTTCCATCGACTAATCGTCTGTAGGTTCTGTAAAAGTTTAGTGGAAATAATTTTTTGGATTCCATTTTATTTTCTGATAAATCTACTTTTCATAAAAATGGTTTAGTGAACAGACACAACTTTCATTATTATAGTGATATGCATCCTCATTTTTTCCGTACTCTGAATCACCATAATAGGTGGTCTGTTAACGTGTGGAGAGGAATCATAGGTATTTAAGTTATAGGACCATATTTTTTTATGGTCGCTTAATATCAGACAACGAATGTGTTTACAACCGATAAAGCAACGGCACACTTCAAATTCACAGTTTTTGTATGTGTGCTTTCCTAATAAATTTATTGATAGGGGAAGACCACAAAATTGGCCTACGGCATCACCAGATTTGACTTTGCTCGATTTTTTCCTATACTTGATATTTGAAGAATGAGGTTTACGACACTACTCCAACAACACTGGAAAATATGAAGGAGAGCATAATGACTACTTTTCGAAGAGTGACGCCTCAAATGTTATATGATGGAATCGGCCGAGACTTGATGAAAATCCATAATACGTTGGCCTCAAATGTTATCAAATGTTTAGCATTCTTTCATAGAGATAGTGGATCTTCGTATTCAACAGGATGGTTGTCATTTCGAGCACATACTTTCAATTAAATATTTTGTTGTTGTTTCAGGTGAATAATAAAAAAATTGTATAGTCTGTTTAATGGACTACTGTCAGAGTATGAATGTGAACAGTAAATATTTTCGATAAAGTGAAATATAACAACTATCAATGAGAATTCTGTGAGCGAATCAAATGAATGTTGTTTCAAAGCTACCTTGATTCAAATAAAGTACTATTTCAAAAAGTCAATATCTGAAAAACTATTCAGGATAGGTGTATCAAACCCCTAAATGAAATAAAAGATAATTGAATTCAATATTGTTCAGACGAAAAAAATACAGGGTGTTCTATTCAAAATAACAAAGTTATCTCTGTACTAAATTATGAACATTCTATATATGATTGGTCAGAATTCGAAGGGATTATTTATATATATTTCGATGTTACTTAGTTTCCAATTTTATCTAGCATTTTAATAAAAAATCAATAACTGAAGAACTGTTATAGTTAAGTACATAGTACCCCACTTGAAGTCTATTATTTTTTCCTGGCCTATTCAAAAGTGTTACTGAGTACAGGATATTCTAATTAAAAAACACAACTTTGATGAGTCAAATTTTTTTAGCCACCCTGTAGACTCCAAAATACTTTCCTTCAGCAGCCTCAATCAATAAACACATAATGAAATTCCCGAAAAAATCAATGGTTCAGTTTACAGGAACAGTGTCGTATTGAGTGTCCCAACCTGTATATATTTTATATATATTATTATCATAATCATTTTAGTTCAGACACCGTAGAAACTTTCAATGCTTCGTGAAAGTTGAATTGAACAAATAGTGAAATATTGTCATATGTCCTGAGCTTCTAACCAAGGAATGCCCTGAAGTTGTTTTATTGAAACCAAAAAAATCTATTGGTTAATCCAACTAGGTTGTTTTTTTTATTGGTTGCATAAGAAGGTTTTCACGACAGAAGTAATGATTATAGAGAAAAAAATATTTACCGCTATGCCGTGGTCGAATGAAATGTGTACAGCTACTGCCATTCTACCACGTCTTACAAACCCAAACTTAATTTTTTCTAATTATTTATGGATTTTTTTTCATATTTCCTAAAATTTAGTAGTTTCAAATCGCAGAAAATATTTGTTAAATGTTGAATGAAGCATCGAAAAATGTATTTATTTTTTAATTGCAAAATAACCATTTCTGTGATATTCTCAACATATCTCAACATGAAAAAGTGAATCATTGAATAAAACTGGTTCCTTTTCAACAAACTTTTTCAAGGGTCTTCATTCACAAAATGTATCCTCTTCAAATAAGAGCAGCCTGATAATGTGAAATATCAAGTCCATAAAGGCGCATTTGCTCATCAATCCAGTCTCTGAATGAGGCAACATTCACGTAAACCCCTGGCACATTTTTCACCCCACAACCAATACCCCAGGCGACTATTCCCGCGTGGTAGTACCTTCCCTCTTGTCCCTCGATGGGGCAGACCAAAGGGCTACCACCGTCACCATCACAGGCATCTTTCCCCTCCTCGCCACCAGCACATACGAAACTTTCGTGTAGTATGAAGTGTTTTCCGAGTCTAGTTTCCCTCAAGTTACTCTGGCAGGTGTCTCTCCGAACCAGTGGGAGGTCAATCTTTTTCATAATGATGTGAAACACGCCATCCTCACCGAATCTGTCTTTTCCCCAACCCATGGAGTAACATCTTCCCGAACTAGTTTCTTGAATTTGGTTTTGTGCTGGTAAACAGAGAACATCAATATTTTGTGTGATGTTCACAGGTGATTGCAGGTAGAGAAATGCAATATCATTGTACAATGCTCCGGAGTAAAATTGTGGATGCAAGGTAATGTTCTGAACAGCAACATCCTGGTGCGGGTATGGTTCGACGTTTTTGTTAATATCCCACTCGCCTGCTCTGATGATATACTTGTCGGTTTTGCTCGAAACACAATGAGCAGCAGTTATCACTATCTGTGGGTGAATCAGAGTTCCTCCACATTTCGGTCTTGGCTGAGGTTCTAACGAACCTGTATCTCTGATTATTGCTACCATCCACGGAAATTCACCGAACTGTGCTTCATTCTCCTTATCTCCAGTGATTTTGAAGCCTACTCCATCGGGGTTCCGGTAACCACAGCCTATTGGTCTGGGTGAAGGTGATGGAGTTGTTGTTAGAGGTGTTTCTGACTTATCTTCTGGTTTGCAGCACACTTGGAAGACATTGCTACAAGGCAGGTTACCAGGTTTCTCCCTGAAATGATAAATCATTGGTTGACTATATACATATCGAGAAAACTTTTCAAACATATGTATATATATATACATATAGAGAGAAAAAAAGGTAGTATTTTTTGGATATGAGAGGACATGAGAGAAACAATATTTGGGTGTACAGCAGGCCAAAACAGTGAACTCTTGTAACACAGATTCCTAGCTTTCGACAATCTTCATTATCATCATCAAGCATTTTATTATCATCATCAGGGATGCTACAATATGGATAAGAGAACAGACTAGATCTATAAAAAGAAATCATTCAAAAACACAACTCACCGTGTATATGAGGTTAGGCGGAAGGAAGAATAAAATGTGGACACAACATGTATTGGTGTAGATACCAAAAAATAACCTCAGGAAGTTAAAGACAAATACAATTAATTCACATCACAAATGATATATCCTTTTTTAAAAAAGAAAACCACCTGTTGTTTTTTGAAGAGGACCATGTGGAAATATCAAATTTTGAAGTTGACATATGACATGTAATCAATTCGTACATGTGTAGTACCAGCCAATGACAAAGCTCGAGTTGAAATTGACATTCGAAATCAACAAATGTATGATATAATATAATGATGTCAGATCAGACAATTCCAATTTCCTCTTCGATAAGTTTGTTGATGGGTTAAAATTGACACCAATATGTCTTGGCACAATCATGTCGCTGGATTTGCGAAGGCTGCTTCTCAAAAGCTTGGAACACTGTTCCGAACCAGAATTTTTTTGGAGTATTGTTCTCATGTATGGAGCTCTGCCCTCAAGCATACCCAAGAGTTGCTGGATTCCATCCAGAAAAGAGCCATCCGCCTGAGTGGAGACGCGAACATCACATGCAACTTTGATAGCCTGGAACATCGAAAAAAGTTGGAGATGTTTCTCTTCTATAAATACTTTCACGGGAAGTGTTCAAGTGGCTTGGCACATTTGATTCCACCAAGAGCGGTACATATCAGAAATACGCGACGGTCTGTGACTGCTCATCGTTTTGAGGTTCAACTCCGTGCACTTCGAACTTCACTGTTTAAGCAGTCTTTTATCTGGAGAACTGCGTTTATGTGGAATAAACTTCCTGAGATCAAAAAAAAAAGATTTGGAAAAGCTGAATACACTTATTTGAATTAATGAATCGAAGAGGTTTTTGTATCAAAGTGTATAATTTTTAAAATTCTTGCAAAGCGCTTTCGACTTTCGTCATCAACAGTACTCACCTGAAAGTAAGTGATCTAATTGAAAAGGAAGTTTAGTGAGAATTGAAGTTGTAAAATTTTTAAGGTTGAGAAATTTGGAAAAATTGTTTGAGATTACTTACTTGTCAGGCAACAGGAAGTATCAAATTAAGTACATTGCACATTTGTAATATTTGACTTATATAGAACAAAATAGGTTTATAGCCAAGTTAATACATTTTTGGATTGAGGCCATGTGGTTCAGTCAAAGTATCATATGAAGAAGGACAAATTGGGACAGAATGTGTCAAGTGTCATGTTAAAATAATGGTACCAACTTGAGGAGTAATCCATTATTGATTTTGATTTAGTATGTAGAGGAAAAATATTGAATAAGTTGTATTAGTAAAATGTAATTAATTAATAATTCATAATCCTTTTATGAAGGGGAAGGAAATCTCTGTTTAAGTTTACTTGAGTATTCAAACAATGATCATTATTGGAAAGTTATTTAGAATTCTCCAACTTTTCAAACAAGTGGAGTCTAAGGAAATTTTTATTATCTATTTTATGTAATATTTTGGAATTTCTATTGGGACTAAAGTTGTGATTGTGAAATTTTATGTGGTGATGAGATTGTTTTTCAAAATGCATTTAATCTCCAGCGATTCAAATCCAATGTGACTTTCCTGTAATGCTTATGTTTTGTCCCTAAAAAAAAATTATCTGTAACCTGAACCATAGCCTAGCTGCCAGATAACTTGGGTGTTGCTTGGCTGTGGCTACCACATACTTAGGTATGATTACACTTTGAAACTAATGTGACATCTGAATGAATAGAGTAAATTAATGACAAATGGATTGAGTGAAGTACAACAATTCGAAAATTATCATATTGAATTTTCTGTATAACAAGTTTAACAAACTACTTATATGATGTATCTGGTATCTGTAGAATAGGAAGGGTGAGTGTAGACTCACAGCACTCAGGCCACATGTGACCCATTGTACATCCTCCCGAGGAGTTGTCCTCCTAGGTGATCGTCCATCCTGTCCTTTTCAGGAAGGAGGGCAGGTCACTAGGAGACTTCTCCTTTATATTGGCAAGTGTAAGCCAAGACTCTCTTTGGCAACCTTGAGATTTCTCACGATGGCCTCCGCGCAGGTTTTGGAAGGTGCAGCGACATTACTGTCCTGCGGCTTCTTCAATCTTCTTGGGGTTCCCTTCGTGGAGGTGCACAAATGAGGGAGCTTTCTTGCAGGGGCTGCCGGTTCCTGCGCAGGAAGTGCCCTTACTTTTGGAGGTTCAGCTTCATTCCAAGCGGTAGATTTCAAAGTGTGATGAGCTGTTTTTTCTGGTTTCGTGAGATAATTTTTTTTATTGGGATAGCTAATTAAAAAAAGTTTATTACTCTTAACAACGTTTCTAACATATTTGTCCTAACTATCAACTTGGACGTCATATTTATTTTGTTGAATCGACCTTTAGGAACAATATACATATATAAATTGAAGGATGTAGCCGTTACTACCTACGTGGTTGGAAATCATAATGAAGAAAAGAAAAATGAAACCACTTATAAAAGTGATAAAAAACATAGAAAGTTTCATTTCTCTTTTCTTCATTACATATCACAATTTTTCAAGTGTACAAAGTCGATATTCAAATATGAGGTTTTTTCAATTCCACTTCTCAGACGACCTGGAAAACTGAGAAGTAATCATCTTATTGAATCGAACTCCAGGACTAACACATATTTCAATATAAAATTATATTTTTTGTATGTAATTCAATGTTCATATGAAAGTAGCTGTTTCGAGAGAGCTTTTCTTCCAGTTTGTGTCTGAAAGTTACTTCTTTGCATGATCTACACATATTTGTATAGTTACTTTTTTGAAATTGATGGTTTTCTTCCTTTTTTTGGAAGATTCCCACATTTTTTTGTATCAAGATGGAGAAGTAGAAAGCCAAAACTTTATTTTCCAAAAATTTAACCTCTCCGAAAAATATAAGTCAGCCCGAAACACTAGAAGGTATCACTATTATTCTACTAAACCAATCAATTAGCATATTACATTGAAAAATCCTATGTGGGCCATGTGCTAATGGAAAAAATATCATTTCAATATTTTTCCTAGTATAGTTTATGAACTGAAAAATTTCCGGGAAAGCTTCTCATCAATTCACTTCTATTTTGAAACACCGAAATTTTTCAGTTAGCAAATAGCTATAAAAGCAAATAAAACATAACGTGAAAAAACGTTTATGAAAACCAAGTCTTGAGGAATCAACGTGCCTAAAACTCATTACCTGTTCACAACACCTAACTTATTGTTGATGAAGTAATATAAACAATATCTCTTCAGACATTTGAATTCCTCGATTAGACCCACAACTTCAAATACCAAAAGTAATTTTGAACTGTTTTTACCTTTCACTTCATTGTCGACACTTCAATATGAAACATCAAACTATAATACCACATCCTTCTGGATTTTTAGATAAAATTATACGTTCTAATGAAATTATCAGTCATACAATACATCGATATAAACTAGAAAACCACAAAATTTTTAACCAACCTGATGTTGATAATTCCCTCTCCATTCGTGTTGATAGATCCATTTCGGCAAAGGTAAAAAGGAACGCAATCAAATCCACAAGAATTATTCTGGACTTCTCCGAAATGGGGATCAAGATCAAGATTTGGGGTGACCGGGGGGAAAGGGTCCAAATTTGACACAGATGGAATCAGGTTGCCAGAACTTGAATTCTCCCCACTACTTAATTTGTCATCTAAATTATTTTGCGGAGCCGCTGATGAAGTATGAACGAACACGAAAATTGAAAACAGTAATGTATATTTTGACCGATTCATTTTCGTAGGTTTATAAGTATTTTCCTGTATATTGTCTGAACACTAACCGAGTATTTACTCCTTCATGTCTGGTATTTTCAAAAAACGAAGTCACAAGATTTTTACAGAGCCCGATACCACTGACCGCTGAGTATGTATTTCAGACCGCGTCAAGGTCTTGGTCTTTAAGAACTGCTACAAGTTGTGAACCCTCATTTATGACCATGTTTTGATATGGACATAGGCGGGTATACATGGATATTTCTAAAAACCGCACTTCCCTTATGCTACGAATTTGTTATTTCATCTATATTGGGTTTATAACAAAAATTGTACGAACACTTCAATATAAGTCTAACATCCCATTAACAATACAGGGGGTCAATTTGAAAACTTCCCACCCTTAATATCATCCTTCCAATAAAGAATGTGAGGAATCGAAAAAACAGGTCAATTTCTTGTCAAGGAGGACACTTTCAAGGAATATTTGTGGCCTCATGGTTCAACATCCAAGGAGGGGTAGATGTTACCTTTAGAATGAGCAGTTTCCGAAAAATAACGTCCTGAGAAGCTATATTTTATTAACTCCTTTTAATAAAAATTACAGGAATAAATTACGCGTAGGATTTATCTCTTCGTAATTGTCCGTTTATAAAATAAAATTCAGTATGCGACAAAAAATTTCAAACATCTACTTACGCTCATCTTATAAACTGTTCGAAATGTCGTCCATTTTGCTCTAAACGGTAATAAAGTCTGTTTTCGAACTCCCCTCTAACATTATGCAAAACTTCATTAGGAATTGACTGGCATGCTGCTGTAATTCGTCGTTTAAGTTCTTCAATATCAGAAGGTTGTGTTTTATAAACAACGGATTTGAGATGCCCCCAACGAAAAAAATCTAAGGATGTTAAATCCGGTGATCTCAGGGGCCATTCAACTACTCCCCTTCGGTCAATCCATCTATCCGGAAATCTCTCGTTTAACAACTGTCTGATGGGAAGGAGATAATGAGGTGGGGCATCGTCCTGCTGGAAATGTAACAGATCCTCCTGCAAAAGTTCATTACCTTCCGCATCCATTTGGGTTTCTAACTCGTTATAAGAGGATCGATAGTTTCTTCAAGCATTTCTTGGTACGGATTGCCAGTCAAGTTTTCTTCCAGAAATAATGGATCAATAATGGCATTTTCAAAAATACCGTCCCAAACATTAACTTTTTGTGGGTGTTGTGTATTGCTTTGAATTGATTTGAAGTAGTAATAAATTTAAGTGTAAAGCAAAGAATTGAAATACTTATGATGATTGGCTATGGAGACAGATCGCGAACTCAGATGGAAGTGTGTAACTTATCTAATGAAAAATATCCAGAAAGAAGCATAACGCAGTCAGCAGTAAGGAAATAATGAGGTGGAGCACCGTCCTGCTGGAAATGTAACAGATCTTCCTGCCAAAGTTCATTACCTTCCGCATCCATTTGGATTTCTAACTCGTGAATTATAAGAGGATTGATAGTTTCTTCAATTATTTCAAGGTACGGATTGCCAGTCATGTTTTTTTCCAGGAATAATGGATCAATAATGGCATTTTCAAAAATACCAGCCCAAACATTAACTTTTTGTAGGTGTTGTGTATGCCCTTTCCGAAAAATATCTGGGTTTTCGTCACTACAATTGCGACAACTTCGTCTATTAACATTGCCATTCAGAAAAAACGAACACTCATCGTTAAACAGATGTTTAATACAAGAATAAGGATGGTACTGACTCGATGAGACATGATTTCACAAAACTCTATTCTTCTATCATAATATATCCTCGTAGAGCTCTTGAAATATCTGCATTTTATAGGGATGAAATGTATACGTTTTCAATGTTCTTCTTACAATCTCGCGTAATATTCCTGTCTGTTCTGATACTGGTCATACGGAGCTCGTGGGCTCTGCAGCAAATAATACCAAAACGTCAGTTTGAGCTGCTTTATCTAGTACTCTGTAGTTATTTCTTTTTTTATTTGTCACTAAATCAGTTTCGTGTCAGTATCCTCATTGGATCTATAAAACACGAAATTTGGTGAGTAAACCACTTGTACACTAATTAGTGTTGGACACTTAAACTTCAACATAATGTATTTTCAGAATTGTTGGAAGAGCAAATGCGTATATTGCGTTAACAGTATCATAATTTCTGTCTTTTGTATCACAATTATATTTTCCAAAAACGCTTGGTTTACCAGAAATTGGCCGAATTATTGGTTTGTGAGTTGATCAATGACTTGAAATCATCCTGATTTTCTAAGAGGAAATTGGAGCGGTTTGATCGAATCATAAATTACAGTCTATAATTCACAGGACTCTCATTGTATCTTATTTTTGATAAAACCAGAATTTTCCTGATTGGAATAACATAATATACATTATCTATATTTCAACAATCACGTTGATACTCAATATAAGTTTCAGTGAGTCGAATTCTGTGCAACCAAAATTCATTTCTACACCACTGTCTTATGAATATGTAGACCTAATGTGATCAAAAAAACCGGTGATTTAATTATTGGGAATTTATACTTGTAAATCTGGATTTCTAACAACCTTACTTGGGCTGATAACGTGAATCATTGAATATTTTTTGCAATATTAAATATTACTGGAGTTTTTTCCCAACACCAAATCGTTATTTTTAACACCTCGACACGTGTTTCGATCACCAAGTGATCATCTTCAAAGAGGAAGATTAATCTTCTTCTTACCAAGTCTTTGTATACGCACCTCATAGGCAGCGTTGCTCAAATAATAAAGTTGTTTTGTACAAGGTTGATATCGAAAATCCGCACAAAATCCAATCAAGCAGTACGTTAAATAAATCAATAGAAAATGGACGCATTCCTCAAAATCTCAACCTCAAAAAAGCCCTCTGTACCTGAAATTACAAGAAAAACAATTCAGAGAAATAACGGAATAATAAACAAATGAATCATGGTTTTAAAAAATCTGTTTAAAATCTGTTTTTCCGTTTTAATTAGCTGTCGCCCCCATACGAACGACAACTCTCAGAAGTTAAGAAACTTGTGCGAGCTAAGGACTAACGAGGTCTTACCTTTTAACGTGTGATTCCTTCCTGGTGTGAAGCTTTTACGGTTTTCTGCCTATTGACCGTGGTCTGTAGGTATGACAGCCTGCAAGTACGACAGCTAGGGCAAACACTAGGGCAACTAGGCGAATACTATCTGTCAAAGTGATGCTGATAATGTAGTCTTGGCAAAAAACGTTGATAGCCCTGCAGCTCACCTCTGCAGGATAAGGTGTTACCCATGGAGGAAAAGTCCTCCTGAATATCATCTTATCCAAAGATGTGTTTATCCATGCCATGTATGATTCTGAGCCCACTCAGTGACACTAACAAGACCTTCGTGATACCGGGCCCCCGCTCGTCGTAGAAAGCCTTCTCACAGTGATGCGGGGCTTTGCTAACTTAGTTTTGTTAATCATGGGGCCCTGTATGGACCTTGAAATAGCCAAAGAATCTGAACAGAATTACTGAGGATGTGGACGTCAGCTAAGCGACCCCAACTTTTCTCCATGTAATATCGAATCAAGAGCGAGAGCTTCTCGGTTTTTTTTAGGAAATAACACAACCACTACAGAAAAATCCTCAAGGCGCTTTAAGAGCCGTGTCTGTGAGGAAGTAGCGATTCACAACGGATTTGAATCGCTAGAGATTAAATCCATTTAGAAAAACGTTCTCAAGAAGTTTATTCCACAAAAACGTAGTTCTCCAAAGAGAGAGTTCCTTATCAGTGTAGTTCGAGTTGTATTGAGTTGAACCTCAAATCGATGAGCAGCCACAGTCCGTCGCATATTTCTGATACGTACCGCACTTGGTAGAATCAAATGTGTCAGGTCATTTGCACACTTCCCGTGAAAGTATCCACAGAAGACAGACAAATCCCCAACCTTTCTTTGATGTTCCAGACTATCAAGGTTGCAAGTGATGTTCGCGTCTTCAATCAGACGGATGGCCCTTCTCTGTATCTTCAGGGTATGCTTAAGGGCGTAGCTCCACACATGGGAATAATACTCCAAAGAAGATCTGATCTGAGCTTTATGAGGTATCAAAAGTTGCTGTGTGTGCAGTTTTCTGGTTCGGAACAGTGTTTCTAGCTTTTGAGAAGCAGCCTTTGCAATTCCGGCGACATGATTGTGCCAAGACATATTGTTGTTCATTTCAACTCCTAACAAACTTATCGAAGCAGAAAGCAGAATTGTCTGTCCTTACATCATTATATCCGGTTCGGAAATCTTTCAACAAGAAGGAAAAACCTCTTTCTTGTAAGGCAGGTTGAAAAGTCTGCAAAACACTGGCGCGAGTACATTTGCGCAGTTTTCAAGTACGATGACGGGTACTTCATCAGGACCAGATGCCTTGTTGATATAGAGCTGTTTTAAAATTCACCTGACTAGACGTTGTCGAAAAGTAATTTCCGTTTCGGTTATACAATACAAATCTGATGTTGCTTGTAATAGTTTGTTTCCCTGGAAACCAAACTTGAGATGTAGATTCTTATATACATATTCACTGGTATTTCTTTTTCATATTTTTCACCATCGCTATTGGAATTACTACACTGGAAAAAGTCTGCGTTGTTATCAAACTCGTTATTACTATTAATAGTTGTCGCTTGTCGCCACATTTTAAACAGATAACAAAAACTTTAGGTAATTATAACTGCACCAATATCGAATTTCAACACTCAAATCATGATCAGTTCTGACATTGATGACAGGACGGCGATAACCATCCCCGCATTCCCCGATTTTTTAGTTACAACGAATGGAATGTATGACTTCTTGAGGTTTGCGACATACAACTTGAGACGGTGCATGAATTCGCTCTTGTAAATGAAAAAATAATGATTTTGCCCAACAGAATAATCCATTTGATGGGCAATAGTTGTTACAAGTAATCAACATGTAAATAGTTACTTGAATTCCTATTGGTTGATAAGATATTGAAGTGAATAACTGATTCAATAAAATTTCTGCACATATGTGGGTTCTGCACTATATTAGTTCTTTCCTAGCAAAGTATATGTCCCTTGATTTCTACCTGATTAGGTTACATTGAAATTAAATTGTCCTAAAATGTGTTTTACAACTATAAAAATATAATCTGTCACAAAGCTGAATCTTTCTGCTCGTAGATACTTGTTGATTTTGGTGAAAACAGCTTTTCCCCTGATCTCTCCTAAAGTATTTAGTCTCCTCAATTTATATTGATGATTTACCATCAACGTTAAAATACCGAGAACATATACGCTGTCTGTTAAAAAAATAAGGTGAATTTTCATTTTTCTCACAGTGGTTCACCTCAGATATGATACACTTATGCCAGCGTTTTATCGAATTCTCGAAGCAAAATCTGGTGAATACGGTGGCTGAGGCATGATTACGATGTTGTTATTATTTGTCCACAATACTGGACGTTTTCTTCGCATTGCTTCTCGCTACCAGCGCATATCTTCAAGATAATACTCCTCATTAACCGTACAACCATGTAGCAAGAACTCCTGATACACTATACCACGGTAATCAAAGAAAACAGTGAGCAAAACCTTGACATTAGATCGAACTTGGCGTGATTTTTTTGACATTAGATCGAACTTGGCGTGATTTTTTTGACATTAGATCGAACTTGGCGTGATTTTTTTGGTCTTGGCTTTCCAGGGCTCCTCCATTAGAACAATTGGATGTCATAACTATATACTTATTCAACCATTCCTGAGAGATGCTCATGCGACGTTTTTCCTGGTCAATATTCAGCAATTTCGGAACGAACTTCGCTTCAAGCCAAAAATTTTCGAAAAAATTGCATGGCATAAGCCAACCAAATGTTCCACGCATTCAATCGACCGCTGTGTGAACCGGTGGTTCGAACCACAAGGCCGGACGATCGATTTTCACTTCCTATCGCCCAACCCGTGCTAGGAATCACACGTTAAAACATAAGACCTCGTTAGTCCTTAGCTCGCATAAGTTTCTACTTTTGAGAGTTGTCGTTCCGAGGGGTGCGACAGCTGGTTAACGGAAAAACAGATTTTAAAACAGATTTTTGAACAGAATAAATTTTACATTTATATAGTGTGTCCGCAAAGTATGGAATAAATTCGATATTTCGGTGTGAACCGGTGGTTCGAACCACAAGGCCAGACGATCGATTTTCACTTCCTATCGTCCAACCCGTGCTAGGAATCACACGTAGTTAGTCCTTAGCTCGCACAAGTTTCTACTTTTGAGAGTAGGAAAAACAGATTTTAAAACAGATTTTTGAACAGAATAAAGCTTGCATTTATATAGTGTGTACGCAAAGTATGGAATAAATTCGATATTTCCAAAACTAAAGGTGGTTTTACAAAAACCTGAAACACGTCGATTTTTAATTTTGTAAGATTGAAAAGAAATTTCGAGAAACTGGTACAGTTGAAAATGCACGCAAATCAGGTCGTCCTTCTGTAAATGATGATACAAAACTAGATGTTCTACTTGCTTTTGAAAATATGCACACTTCTGTTCGTAAGGTTAGTCGTGATTCCGATGTCAGTAAAACAACTGTAAAATCTGTTTTTCCGTTAATCAGCTGTCGCCCCCAACTCTCAGAAGTTGAGAAACTTGTGCGAGGACTAATGAGGTCTTATCTTTTAACGTGTGATTCCTAACACGGTTGCAGAATCATCCCAGCTTCAACCAACGGTCTTCCGATCGTGAGTCAGGCGCACTACCACCGCGGCCAATTCCACAACATACCTTCAGTTTTCAAGGGGATATCTTGTACCTACTTTAATTGATTTATTTCCCGGTAGAATTAATCCTGGAAGTTTTTATGAAAGTTTATGGTTTCAACAGGATGGCGCGTCTCCACATTATGCTGCAGATGTTCGAAGGTATCTCGACCAAACGTTTACGAACCGTTGGATTGGTAGACGTGGACATATTGAATGGCCAGCGAGGTCGCCAGACTTAATCCGTTGGATTACTTTATGTGGGGTCATCTGAAGAGTGTTGTTTATAAAACGAAACCAACAAATATTCAAGAGTCAAAAGAGAGAATTCGAACAGAAATAAATAATATTTCTCAAGAAACCATAAACAAGGTTCAACAAGAATTTATTCAATGTTTAAGTTACTGTCAAATACAGCAAGGACTACAGTTCCCATTGTTAAATCAATCAATTTTCTAAGCGCACATGTTTCAAATTCTGTCCGTTAGACCCCAAGTATCGTACCTTTTCGGAATCAGCTCGTTACGCATTATTTAAAATTGACGCCAAATACAGGGTGTTGCATTTAAAAAAAATACCAATGACGTCATCACAATAATATGGAACACCCTGTATAATGAAATTTTGTTGTAAAATATAGAATAACAAAATTAGAAATCGACCTGCTTCAGGTGTTTGTAAAACGACCTTCGGTTTTGGAAATATCGAATATATTCCATATTTTGCGGACATACTATATAGAGCACTAATTTTGAAGAAACCACAGTTGAAATTAGACTATTCTAATTTTGTTAATATGTGTATAGTTTCCACACATCCACAAATAATGAATAACTACATTCCAGGTCATTAATGAATACCATGTGTTCAAGGTTCTCTCATTGACTGCTAACCCCAAGATATTGAATCAATCGTATTCAAACTTTTTTTTCTATTTTTTGGGAATCCGTTGGTCGTCTTCACAGTTTTTCACATTTTTTGTCCACTTTGAAGAGAAAGCTATTATCAGGTGATCCAAGAAATTGGATTTTCCCAAAGAGGTGATTCTTTGTTTATACAAATCAATAAAATACTTTCAAAATCGGACAAACCCAGATAATTAATTCGAGTTAACAGCTACTGAAAACATATTAGATATTAATATTTGAAAATAACAACAGTATTCAAAAAACTATTCGGTTGAAAATTCAAACCAATTCGAAATATCCATTAATATATCTCTTGAAATAATTGAGTCAACTCTTGAGGTTTATGAGTTCTACGAAATCCGTTATTTCGAACAGAAGTCGGAATTCCACTACCATTTTGGAAAATTTCAGTTCGCCTTGAGAGAAAATTATGATCGAGGTGTCATTAGATTCGTAATTTACAATAAATTACAATTTGTATCGAAATGCGCAGACAAATTGTTTGAAAAGTATGAACGTTCAAGTTAAATAAAGAAGAGAGGTTTATTCTCCAGTAACACGTCATTATCATATTTTCACTGAATAGTTCACAAAACCGCAACACGTGTTTCGCTATACAGTAACTTCTTCTGCATAATGATGATGATTTATACAACAATCATACAATCAATAATGATCCAACCCAAATTTAAGTATATTGAAACATTATAAAATAAATTGTACCAACTCATTAACTGAACATGTGATAAACAGGTTCAGCAAAGTGAAAGAAATTTTGAGAAATTTCAAAGCTATTAATTTTCAGGCATTCCAAAAGATTGGATTGTGATTGAACTCATGCCTCACTGGCAGTATGCAATTGGAAGAAATTACTCCTATGTCCTCTTATTCTTCATAAAAAAATTCATTCCATTTGACCAATATGAAGTTTTGAGGGAGAACCGCAAGTCAACCTATGTACTCCTGATCTATCCGCCACTGAAGTTTTCTCATTATTGTTTTCAATGAATTTGTTCGAATTATTATAATCAGATTGATATAAATGAATTCTTCATGAATTGGTGAAAAATTTCAATTCATGAACTCAATTTTGAAAGCTGAGCACATTTTGTTTTTTGTTCCTAACAATATTGAAAGATGAAATGCTTATGCCACCATACTGAATTTGGAGAACATGGCCTCTCCACCAGAAAGAAAGAAATAGTAATAGTGTTCTATCTTATCAAATGGTGTGATAGAAACTGTTGAAAAAAATGTTTTCCGTAAACCAGCTGCCGTTCCCCTATGAACGACTGAGATAAGACCTCGTTAATCGTGAGTTCTCACACGTTTCTGCTTCTGAGGGTTATCGTTCATTGGAGGGCAACAGTTAGTTAACGGAAATACAGATATTTTTGAAAAACATACCAATTGAGACTGGTGCATGAACCCACCCTTATATGATATCATGAGGCCATCTTTTGGAAAATTATATCGAAGTTCATCGATGTAAAGAAGCATCTCCACTGGATTTTAAATGAAAATATTCAGCGGACAAGTTGAGCAACTTCTTCTCACTGGCCACAGATAACGTCAAAACAAGACACAAATCATTAAAGCTGGTCAGGACTTTCTTTAATCTCGGGAGTCCAATGACTTTCAGATGCAGACCGGTGTGTTGATCGTCTGCCCGTAATATTTTTGTTTTGTTTAGTTTTCGAAAGAATCGACCGTGACCTTATCGTCATTTATTTGTTCGGTGACCGACTGAGACTCGTTGATCAACTCTGAATCCCATTTGTCTTTCTGACAAACTTCAGTTAAAAGGGGAAGGAGGCCAGGCTTCAACCTGAATAAAATCAAGATGGATTCGATGTCAGTCAAACAGAATGAACTCGATAATAAATAAATGGGAGCTTATTCAAAAAACGTTTGGACAAGTCAACTAGAGATAACTTATTATATAGGATGTGTCATTCAACAGTGACCAATATTTTAAATACAGTTCATTGTATATTATTCAATTGTTGTGTTCGTCTGGTGAGCAGAATTTGTCTATAAAATACTCCAACAATACACCACAAAACTAAAACCGGGCTTTATTACCACTATTATTACCAAAATGTTAGAGGTCTTAGAACTAAACTAACCGATCTCAGTTTAAATGTTAGCAATTGTTCTCACGATATCATTATCTTCATTGAAACCTGGCTCACATCTGAATTCACCGACGCGACGCCGAACTTGGGCTTTCCAACTACAACGTATATAGAACTGACTGCTTTAGTGAATCCAGTGTCTTCAGCAGGAGTGGTGGTGTAGTAACAGCTATCAAAAAATAATTTCCTGTTTATCTAATTCAGTCTGATCCGTCGATCGAACAATTGTTTGTTCTCTTCAATAACATTTCTATTATTGGTACGATATATTTCCCACCTAAATATTCAAGAATTTTATACCAATCTTACTTCGATCAGCTAATTACCTTGAATGAGCATTAAAGTAATGCAAACATTTTTATAATTCGCGATTTTATTAATCTCACATCAGCATTATGGGAGGTAGAAGATGATTGCTCTGTTGCTTTTCCTCTGCCTCTATCTACTCAATCTGAGATAGATTCTATTGAAACGATATTCAACATGTGTGCTTTTCTCAATCTTTTGCCGTCCTACGAAATATTCAACAATAGAGGAGTTACTCTTGATCTCATGTTATCACAAGTAGACCTTACGGTACTGAAGGCTGTCGACATCTTAATTCCTGAAGACTGGCATCATCCTCAGCTTGAATGTAATTTTCCACTCAAAATCTCAAACGAATATTCATCTGGTGAAGAGTATTACTATGACTTTCTTCTCGCTGACAATGCATCGATAAATTCGTCCCTTGAAGCAATCGATTGGAATGGTACATTAAATGAAAAGGAGCTTTCTGATATGATTTCAATATGTTACGACATTCTTTATTCTATCATTGATGGCTTCATTCCTCAAAAAAAAATCCGTGAAAGGAGATTTCCATGCTGGCACTCCCCTGAGCTGAACAAACTACTTTATGAAAAGAAATTAGCTCACAAGATCTACAAGAGCGCAAGGTGTCCAGAAAGTTACGCAGCATTTAGCAATTTAAGATCTAGATGTGAATCCTTAGCTAGACAATGTTATACAGATTACATTCGACGCACTGAAAATTTGAAAATTTGTAAGCAGTAAAAGGGAAAATTACACTATACCTAACACAATGACATTTGGTAATCGTACTGATACCAATGGGATCGATACTGCCAACCTTTTTGCTAATCAATTGCCTTCCGTATATACAAATCAATCTTTACATCCTTATGATACCAATATTACATCCACGGTTAATGTGTCCAATTATCACATTTAAATCTCTAAAATTTACGAAAAACTGTCCGAACTTAATATCAACAAAGGCCCCGGTCCTAATGGAATTCCTCCAACTTTTCTTAAATCATTCATATTCATTTTAGCTCGATCACTTTTCTATATATTTAATAATTCCCTATCATCTGGCAAATTCCCGGACTATTGGAAAATCTCATATGTCACTCCAACATATAAATCAGGTCGAAAATCCGACGTGTGTAATTATCGTCCAGTTTCTATTCTTAGAGCAATCCCTGAAGTTTTTGAGAGCATCATTTTTGATTACCTTACTTATGACTGCTCCAAAATTGTAGGCACCCAACAATTCGAATTTACATACAAAAAGTCAGCTGAACTTGGTTTGATTACCTACGTTGATTTTCTGTTTGGTGCTCTGTCTAAAGATTTGCAAGTTGACTCTGTGTACACCGATAAATAAATGAATGAATAAAGAATGTATACATATACCTATACTAATCTAATCGGGATGAAATATTTAGTGTTTTCAAAATTTATTACAAGAATTAACTTTAAAAACATATATATGATTGCAAATATTCACTATAACACATTCAAAATCAATAGGTAATATTTTTCATTTCTTGATAATATGAAAACCAAAAAACATCAATGTCAATGTAGGAGATGTATTAACATTGTCAATTTAGTGGCTAGTGGCCGTTGACACCAAAAGGTATGAAAGATATCACTGATTTTTGCAGATGTTACGAGTTGGTAATGAATATACAGGAGAAAGGTTCAACAAACAAGTCGTTAGTAAGTCCTAATTAAATATCATATATCCGATATTGTCGCGGTACCTGTGTTAGGAGTAAATGGGGATAACAAAAATTACCTGACTCGTTTATTGTTCGAATAAATATCAATCAGAATTTTAAAACCAAGCGGATTTTTAAAAAAGCTAGATATCAATTCAATAGATATTGTAACATCGCTGACCAACTAATGTACACCTCTGAAGTAGTGGTCAATCTTCTGATAACGGGCATATACAAGATTGTTCAAATGTGGTATATATACGAAAGTACCGAAAGAGGGAGCCTTCATCAACGAGAGAAGAAATATACGGCAAGCGATACGTGACACAACTGTCACATCAGATACTATGTTACTAAATATGTGGACTATGGACGAAATAATAATATTCCACAATCTGAAACTGATTCGGAGCTATCTCCACGGAGCAAATCACTGGTCTTTAACATAGAGAGACTAGCTGTCTATAATGATAAGCATTCTCCAAGGTGCCCAGGCTCTGCTTTCAATTCATTTATGTATAATTACTGAACGATTTGAGATTTCGACTATTGTCACAGTTACTTTCCCATCAACTGCACATTACACATGGGGACAATTTGAAAACTCACCATGGGTATATCGGAGCAACCGAATAAAATAGAAGAAATTTGTGAAAACAACTTCGATAATAGGGAAGGGGAAACAAAATGATGTAATAGCTAACTTATCTTCACTTACCCCCTCGCCCCCAGCCACCCCAACTTCATAGTTTTAAATGACAACCCTCTACTAATGATATTTTAACAAAAAGCTCTTGAAATATGCTCTTCAATGTTACCCTACAAAGCTACATTCGATGTAGTAGTTTTTAGTTCATTGAATAAAATACTAATCATTCAAATTAAAATTTTATTTTCTGTTATCAATTTAAGAAATGTTAAAAATGAATTCGATTCTTTTCAAGGCAATAATAGAGTCTATTTTCAAACTCTTGAAATACATTGCAAATGTTTCTCTTGAAATAGCTCGGCATTCTTAGATTATTCTTTCCTTCATTTGCTCTATTGAGTTGGGTTGCCTCTTTGAAACAAGAAATTTCGGGTGGCCCTAGAGGAAGAAATCAAGAGGAGATATGTCTAGGGATTTAGGAGACCTTTCAATAGGACCTCCTCTTCCAATCCATTGGGTAGCATAATTATTATCTAACTATTGTCTAACTGGAACTACTTAATGAGGAGGTGCCCTATACTGTTGAAAATGTAATACATTTTCTTCTAAAGGTAAATTACCGTGTATGTCTCTCTTCATTGATGAACTGTCCGAGGTTCGATAGATCATTAATTTTTTTTTCTGATTGATTCGGCCGTTATTTGATGAAAATCCATAGTAATTTCATAAACTACACCTTACGATTTGACCTCCACAAACTTCATTTGAGAAATATATCACATGTTTCGCTAACACAGTAACTTCTTCAACAGTGATTTGAATACTGTATTCAAATCACTGTTGAAGAAGCTACTGTGTTGGCGAAACATGTCGTGATATATCCCTCAAATAATAAAGTTTGTGGAGATCAAATCGTAAGGTGTAGTTTATGAAGTTCGATAGATCTTTCTAGCATGTGATTATACATACATTTCGCCATTTAAATATCCTTCTATAGATATTTTAAAAATTTGTTTTTTTTTTAAATCTGTTTTTCGGGTAATCAACTGTCGCCCCCATACGAACGACAACTATCAGAAGTTGAGAAACTTGTGCGAGCTAAGGACTAATGAGGTCTTACCTTTCAGCAAGTGATTTCTAACACAGTTGCAGAATTATCCCAGCTTCAACCAGATAAGTTCTCTCGAGAAAAATATCTGGTTGAGGCGGAAATCGAACCCACGGTCTTCCGATCGTGAGTCGGGCGCACTACCACCGCGGCCAATTCTACAACAATAATTGCATCTCCCAATATACCAGCCCAAACAATAACTTTTTCGGGGTATTGTGTATGCCCTTCACTAAATAGTCGTGGGTTCTCGTCACTCCAGTAACGACAGTTTGTTTACTTGCGTGCCCATTCAAAGGTTCCGTGATAATTCTAGCTGTCATAATTTCACAAAATTCAATTCTTCTGTCGGGGTCATCGTCACCAAGTTCTTGAAGGATTTACATTTTATATGGATGAAATTAATGTAATTATTCAAGTACTTTCCTTACAGATTCACGGCATAATCCGTTTGTTATAGCTATCTGACGAGTCGATAAAGTATGATTCATTGTAAACTGTCCGAGTAAGTACTTCAATTTCCGTTGCTTCGATCAGTAATCTTCGTTGATGCCTTTTTCATTTGTGACACTACCAATTTCATGAAATTTTGCTATTAGTTGGCGAATGTACACGTGACTTATATTTCTCTCCAGGTGCCTCTGGAATCGCTGGAAATTAAATCCATTGGGAAAAACGTTCTCAGGAAGTTTATTCCACATAAAGGCAGTTCTCCAGATGAAAGATTTCTTAAACATTGACGTTCGAGGTGTACTGAGTTGAACCTCAAAACGAGTGGCAGCCACAGTTCGTCGCGTATTTCGGATATGTAACGCTCTTGGTGGAATCAAATGTGCCAAGTTACTTGAACACCATCCGTGCTAGTGCCTATGGAAGGGAAACAAATCTCCAACCTTTCTTCGATGTTCCAGACTATCAAGGTTGCACGTGATGTTATCGTCTCCAATCAGGCGGATGACTCTTTTCTGGGTGGAATTCAGCTACTTCAGGGTATGTTTGGGGGCAGAGTTCCATACATGAGAACAATACTCCAAAGAAGGTCTGATCTGAGCTTTATAAAGCATCAAAAGTTGCTGAGGTGTCTCTGTATCTGTATCTGTAGAGTAGGGAGGGTGAATGTAAGCCCACAGCACTTAGGCCACATGTGACCTATTGTACATCCTCGCGAGGAGTTGTCCTCCTAGGTCATCGTACATCCTGTCCTTTCCAGGCAGATGGACAGGTCACTGGAGACATCTCCTTGATATCGGCAGATGTAGGTCAAGACTCGCCAAACACACAATCTCTTATTGACGATAACCCGGGCACTCGCACAGGACATGTCTGACAGTCTCATCTTCCTGTTCACACATCCTGCGTAGAGGTGTGTCCACTAGCCCCATATTATAGAGGTGTTTCCTTAGTTGACAGTGGCCAGTCAGAAATCCTACTATTAGGCGTAGATTTTTTCTGGTCGTCGCCGGATATTTCTTCGGCGCCAGCTTCCCAGGGTCGCCCAAGGTGATCCTGGCAAGATTATATCCTTTGATTCCATCCCATCTCTTTAAGGATTGATCATGGGTGTAACATTTGACTAGTTCCGCAATTGTCGAAGTCATCAGGCCGTAGGTGGAACTGAGTCCAAAAATTCTTAGTCCAGCCGCTTTCTTGGCTAGAGTCGGCAATGCGTGCCCTGTCGTGCCCTTTAACCCACCTCAGGATAATGTCATCATCTACTGAGGCTTTGGATAAATCTTGGTGACACTCGAGTACTAGCCCTGAGGTTATACGTTGTCTGTTCAAGGCTAATAGGGCTTGTCTGCTGTCAGTGCAAATTGTTATGTTTTTGCCAGAAATTCCTTTCTTGGTTATTTCTTTTGTGGCGATTGAGATACCAGCCAGTTCTGTTTGGACCACGCTGGTATTTTCTTCCATTCCCCACTTAATTCTTAGGCTTAGTGATCTGAAGTTCACTCCATACCCTGAGCCTTCTCTGGTTTTTGAGCCGTCTGTATATTGCATTTATATCATCTGACTCTATGTTCTACTTGATTTGTATTTTGTAGGGTTTATTAAACTCTCTGTTCTGCTTGATTTGTATTTTGTAGGGTTTATTAAACACAAACCTGGGTTCAATTGCATCGCTTTTTGCCTGCAGCAGAGGTTGCGCATTAGGCGCTTCCCGCCATAGGCCCAACCTCAATTGACCCATTCCTACTTCAAAGTTTACACCAGCCGTGCATAATCGTACCATGGCCATTAACGCAACGTACAGATCCAGAGGGGTCAGACCCGTGATTAATTCCATTGCCGCGGTTGGTGTTGTTATCATGGCTCCTGTAATGTTTAAACAAGCCAATCACTGTATTTGATATCATTTTTGGATGGCCGTTGCTTGTAGAACTTTCGGTCCCCATGCAATGGTTTCATACGTTAACATAGGTCTTTTTATTGCAGTGTAGACCCAGGTGACCACACGGGGTGAAAAACCCCATGCGCATCCCACTGTCCTCCGGCATTGCTCATAAGCCACCTATGCTCTATTTGCTCTACTCTGTACATGAGAGTTCCATGTAAGCTTTCTGTCGAGGATAGTACCTCTTCAGAGAATTTTAGTTTGCTTTTGAAGATTTCGGGAGGTTTTAAGCCCGTTAAACTTCTTTTCCTGGTGAAAAGGACCATCTCAGTATTCTTGGGATTGATCGACAGTGAGTGGTCATTACACCATGTTTCTATCAATTTGAGCCCATCCTGCGCTCTATCGCACAGTGTGTTTACAAATTTGCCGGTCTGCAAGATAACTATGTCATCTGCGTATGCAATTGTGTAGAATCCTTTTCTGCTAAGGTGAATAATCAGGGTATCCAGAACTATGTTCCAGAGAAGGGGTGATAAGATTCCTCCTGTGGACATCCCTTCATGACCAGTCCTTTCACTGTGAGGTCCTTTCACTGCTGAAGTGTGTACAGTTTTCTGGTTCGTAACAGTGTTCCAAGCTTTTCAGAAACAGCATTTGCAATTCCAGCAACATGATTGTACTAAGACATATTGGTGTTCATTTTAACCCCCAAAAAACTTATCGAAGCAGAAAGCGGAATTGTCTGACCTGACATTATTATATCCGGTTCGGATGATAGTAAGAATGTGATTAAACATTTCCTCAATTGATAATAGATGATAAACTTCCAATTTATATAAATAGCGTTTTATTTAATGAACTAAAACATACTTAATCGAAGGTAGCTTTGTAGGATACCATTGAAGAACATTTCTTGAGAGCTTTTAGATAAGATATCACAAATAGAGGGTTGCCATGTAATAATAAAAAGTTGGGTGGTTGGAGGCGGGGGGTGAAAGAAACCAAGTTAACTAAGTTAGCTATTACATCATTTTCTTTTCGTTTTCCTATTATGGAAGTTGTTTTCAGTGATTTATGTTATGGTAGCTCACATCTCATCAGATCAACAGTGATTTGTAATACGATATATGATTCTGTTGACTTTTTGGTCGGGACTACAAGCTTAAAAAAATCATTTGAAACCTATATATAGTTTGTACTGATTAGGATTTCTCTATTGAACATCGAAAATTATGACATATATATGACACATATATGCCAGTTTTTTATCTTTCATATTTATCCATACTGAATATTTATAGACACCACGATAAACATATTATTTGAAATGTGATTAAGATTCTGCTCAGTCCTTTTCTCGCAAATATGTCACTGACTTTTATTTTCAGTCTTCTATAGAAGAACTGGTTGCAACCGTGAACGTATAATTGACATTCCTTCAAAAGCAGTCACAGTATTCTCAAAATGAGGCATAATTCGAAGATAAAAGTACTGGCCACACTTCAGTATGCTTATCTCCTGTGTAGTGTTATTTTCCTGTTTTACCTCCTCGGTAACTCTTGATGAAGGTAAGATTTTTTCATTCTTAGATTTCAATATGAAATTATTATCAATTTTGAACTTTTGATGTCATATTCCTGGAAAGCAATGATCACAATTCTTATTGAAACAGTTGTATACAGTATTAAGAAGTATTCATTAATGAAGTTATACAGTATGTGCAATTTCAAACCGCAACAACCTGTTATTGGAACATGGAACTCATGCACCGATTTTGAAAAATGAAAAATTCAAATTATGATACTCGACGAGCTCTATCCAAATGTGTTGACAGGCAATAATTATTCTCATTCTCAAGGCTTACTCTCTGCAAAATGAGTCGAAATTTCAAGAACCATTAGGATTTTTTTTCATCGAAAAAGTGGATACCCCATTCGATTTGGGCATATTTCGAACATCTAGATTCCAAATTTCAGCCCGATATCTCATACAGGGTGTTATTTATATGATGACAAATTTCCAAATTCATGATTTTTTTACTGACCCTGTATGAAAGTGTATGAACTTTACAGAAAAGATGAAGTAACTATTCAACGAAATAATACTTCACATACTCAGCTACGGAGTTACATAGGTTGCAATCGTATCATGGAGTTGTCTGTAGTTTAATTAAAATCAACAAATCAAAAGTTGAAAACGTGTTTTCAATTTTAGAAAAATTACCAACAACAGAAATAAATTACATGATAAATGGAACAGTTTTTAAGATATTGGAGTTTTCAATATATCTTTCTTCAAGCTGTATACATTTTTCATAACGTCGTCTCAAATTCTGGCGGGTCTTTTTCGTAGTCTACTTCTATAAACGCTTTCTTTCAAATATCCCCACAGAAAAAAATCTCATGGAGTCAGAACTGGTGATCGAGAGGGCCAACAAATAAAAGGGCTGTTCCTTCCAATTCATCTTTCTTGAAATGTTTCGTCAAGATATTGCCGCACAGCAATCACATTGTGAATTTAGTCACCGTCTAGCTGGAATATAACTTTCTTCAATGCTTAGTTCTTTAATGAATTCCAAGAGTTTTGGTGTCAAAAAATTATAAAATTCCTCACCATTTAGTGTGTTTTCAAAAAACACTGGGCCTTATTATACGGTTTTTGAATAATCCTACCCAGACATTGATTGTTTTGTGAATATTGTCATTTTGGATTTATCATCCAGAGTTGATTATCCCTTGCCCAGTACCTGGAATTCTGAGTGGACATTGTGCCGTTAGTCGTTTCATCGGTGAAGAGAATATTGCCCAGAAATTGTTTGTTATTGAAATGTTCACCTTGGCAGAATAAACAGAGGACCAACGTTGGTTCCTCATCGCCTCTTTCTAACATGTGTATGATTTTCGGTTTGAAGCAAATAATTTTTTTTTCAAACTTATAGGTATTTTAGATATACTAACGTGTAAATCTGGTGAAATCCGCCGCAAGTTATCTCTATATTTCCTCTTTGTCTCGATACATGTGTTTCATTTACTCTCCCGGTTCTATTGAATAACGTATTGCTCCTGGAGTTGAGTCTGTTGTATGGTGAATTGGTTCACGATCTGGATATCTTCTTTTGAATTCTTTCGCGGCCACCCTCCTTGATCGAGCATCATCACCAACTGATCGCACAATATCAATTCTCTCAACTAATTTGAGATTTGCCATTTTGAAAACTCGCAAAAACATTTTATAACTCTCTCCACCAAATACTCGTGGAAAGCGTTTGAGGATACGTATCTGTCAAAATTATGACAAAGAAAAAATAACAATTATTTTCAAAGCCTGCTATGAAAAACAGTGCCTGGCCTATTGATCTAAATATATGAATATGCCGTATGATATGAAATCATGATAATTTTGTTATACAGTTTGTTATACAGGGTCAGTCAAAAAATCATGAATTTGGGAATTTGTCATCATATAACTAACGCTCTGTAGGAGATATTGGGCTGAAACTTGGTATGAAGGGGTTTGAAATATACCCGAATCGAATAGGATATCTACTTTTCCGATAAAAAAAATACCCAATGGCCCTTCTCGATATTTCTACCAATTGAGCAGGTCATACTGAAATTAATTGAATTAATTGAAAATAAGAAAAATCCATGTCAATCAACATCTTTGAGAGCTATAGCTTGAATTTTCCTTTTTCAAAATCAGTTCATTGGTTCCATGGGTTGCGGTTTGAAATCGCACACATATACAAAAGGAAAAAAACATCTGAAAGTGCTACCGCTGATTTTGAGATTATAAGCTTCATTGACATTTTTTTCGCCCCATTTTTTTGTAGTTCGATGGAGAAGTAGAGAGCCTAAAATACCTTTTTCATATGAATTTTTTTTTTGTTTGCGACATCAACTGCTAGGTTATTAGCTGCGTACTCGTATGTGCTATTTGTTCTTCAAACTGCATCTATTATATCTACGGCTTTCAAAAATGTCATCAGGTGCTCAAAGTTCATCTATCATCACAGAATTTCTTTCATTGCCACAGTTCTGTTATGTTGTCACATGGTTTCCTTATTCTGGGCATTCTATGAGTATATGTTGTACTGTTGGTACTGTTTGGCATGTAATACCTACATTTCGCGTCAGTTTCATTCCAAAGAGTCTGCCAATCAGATTCTTTTTTGGTTTTATTATAATTCTTCAGATCTTCCAAGTGAAGTAGTTCATCTTCATGTTCATTGGAGTTAGCAACCATTCTAGCTGCCTTATCCACATCCTCGTTTTTTATGCCATAATGACTAGGCACATACATGAAGCTGACAGTTCTACCGCTTTCCTTCATAATATGACTTCTGGCAAGAGTAATCTTTACAAGGGGGTCAAGGGTAAATTTATTTTGAAACGATCTTATGGAACTCAACGAGTTGGTGCAAATTAGGAAATTAGTTTCGTATCGAGCAAATTAACAGAATAATAATGATTGGTACACATGGTATATCTTGACGAGTTAACGCGATCTATATATAGAAAACTGAAAGTAAGGCGATTCTGAAAATTGATAGGATGGATGAAGAACTAATGGAGAATTCAACTGAATTATTTTCGTTGAGGTGACGTTTCAGGTTTCACCGGAAGTGACGTCATCTTTGTTATTTTCAATAACACGCCCTGCATTTCACTTCATTTTTTAATTCTTCCCATGATTTACATTCTAACTCATGTATCATACCCTATACCCAAAATGAACCGTTTTTGAGTTATTCGAGTTTTTTTTTTAGAAAAAGTGACAGATGCAGCCTCTCGAACATACGTCATTTTTATGTAAATTGACATTTTTAAAAATATGCAGCTAGTGAATCATGACAATTGAAGGTTGACCGGATGACGCATCATTTTCACGTCCACTGAATAATCCACAGGGTGCGCAAAAACTAGGGTCCAATAAGTGAATGAGAAAAATTAAAAATCTCAACTTTTTCAAATGGGAATCCCCATTTTTTTCCTCAAGGTTCAATTCTATCATGGAAATGAGCCCTAGTTATGATGCACTTCCCTTTACCCAAAACTTATAATTTTGGAGATATTCTATTATATTTACATACTTTCCCGAAATGTTGATATTTCTTTTAGGCTGCTGTCCATCTTTCAATATTTGGTGACAAATGAAATGAAGTTGTTCATTGTCAGATTCGTGCTCTCAGAAGGTACAATATGGCTCGTGCTGCTTATAATAATCACGATTTCTTTAACTTATTGGTGATTTATGGCGAATGCAATAAGGTATTAACAAGAACATGTGATGCTTATGCTACAAGGTATCCAGAAAAACTGAAACCACCTCCAGATATCATTAGAAACTTAATCTTCAATCTTATGAACATCGGATCATTCGAAAGGAAAATTATCAAAACTAAAACGGTGGTTGACAATGAAGATAATCCAATTACAATGCTTGGATACTTCACTGCTTTTCCAAAAGCATCTTTGAAAGATGTGGCACGAGATTTGGGATTGATTAAAATGTCAATGCAGAGACTATTAACAAAACATAAATGGCATCCGTATTCTCATACTTTAGTTCATGGCCTGAAGCTATCCGATTATGAGAGAAGAATTTACTTTTCGGAGTTCTTCATGAGATATTCAATGGAAACTAGGCAACAAAAAAATTTTATCGAACAAAATTGGGGGATAAAAACATAAATCCGCGCCTGATAATAATTTCTATTGCGGAATATCGCCACAATTATAAGTTTTGGGTATAGGGAAGTGTATTATAACTAGGGCTCATTTTCATGATAGAATTGAACATTGAGGAAAAAAATGGGGATTCCCATTTGAAAAAGTTGAGATTTTTAATTTTTCTCATTCACTTATTGGATCCTAGTTTTTGCGCACCCTGTGGATTATTCAGTGGACATGAAAATGATGCGTCATCCGGTCAACCTTCAATTGTCATGATTCACTAGCTGCATATTTTTAAAAATGTCAATTTACATAAAAATGACGTATGTTCGAGAGGCTGCATCTGTCACTTTTTCTAAAAAAAAAACTCGAATAACTCAAAAACGGTTCATTTTGGGTATAGGGTATGATACATGAGTTAGAATGTAAATCATGGGAAAAATTCAAAAATGAGGTGAAATACAGGGTGTGCCATTAAAAATATCAAAGATGACGTCACTTCTGGTGAAACCCGAAACGTCACCTAAACGAAAATATTCCAGTTGAATTCTCCATTAGTTCTTCATCCATGCTTTTCCACTTTTCAGAATCGCCGTACTTTTAGTTTTCTATATATAGATCGCGTTCACTCGTCAAGATATACCCTGTATAATGTATAATTCTGCTGTGTATACGCTGGTCGTTGAGTGAGTCGACCAGCTAAGGAGGTGTCCATCTACAAGGAATGCACAGCCCACCCCATACTCGGTCTTTGATCCATCAGTATACAGGGTGTCCCTGGACTTCCTCTTTTCCTCTCGGGAATGTATAGATGGGGTCAAAATATCACCAGTACTTCATATAACTTTTTTTCCTAAAAGTCTTCGTAACCAAGTTACGGGCCCTC
>NW_019292460.1:31517-55874 GCF_000500325.1 Leptinotarsa decemlineata | reverse complement strand
ACCTATTGAGGGCCCCACAAGACGTCGCTGCTGCAGATGCGCACAGATGCAAAAAGAAGTGAGAACAAAAACATTGTGTCAAATGTGCAATAAACCTCTGTGCAAAAATTGCTACACTCCTTACCATCTGCAATAATGTTCTTTATGTTGTCCAATATAATTTGAATGGAAATAAATTTTTTTTCGAGACTACTGGGTTTAATATGTCCCACCTAAAATTTCTAATGGGACACATATGTCCCATACGCCCTTAGCGTAAAAAGGGCGTAACCTGCATTCATAAAACTAACATTTCTTGATATAGTATCCACATTTACATAAAATTTGACCTCAGATATATCACAAGTATAAGAAAAATAAATCAGACTCCAAAGAGTTAAAGTCAGCGAACCAATGTTTTTATTGCTGAGTCTCATGGAGCGGGGTCCTTATAACACTATTCAGCCACTGTTTCGCTTGCACGGTATTTTTTCTCATCAAGAAGCAGTGTAAAATTAAAAAACGAAATCGTTTTTGATCCATTGTTTTGAAAATAACAAAAGTAGTGTCAGTCTTAGCACAATAACTCATAAACACATGAGTAGAATATCACGAAATTTCCGAAGCTTTCTATTGAAGGTTGGTACTGACTGACTGTGAATGCAATAAAACTAACGCCATCTGTGTTGAACCTGAGACTTTTCAGCCCATATGAACTCAAAATCAATCTTGAAGAGCTTAAAACTTCTTTCGACTGCCTAGTCTTAACAGAAACTTGGCACGTGCCTGATACTTCCACCCTCAATATGACTGATTATGTTACTCTATACAATGACAGCAACTACAACCAAAATTGGATAAAATTATGGCAGATTTGATAAATGATGAAATAGTGATGAATGGAACTGAGATCATCGTGTTGAAATTTTTTAAGAATGTCCAATCACGAATTTGGGAACTTGTTAAATGTACCGGGAACAAAAATTTTCAAACATAATATAAATTACGGATATGTTGTATCTGACTAGTTGCTTGTTGTTGTCGCCGACCGTTTCCGACCGGAATCTCGCGAAAAAATTACACAGAGATGTTTGAAATTAGTTACTTTCAGATTCAGACATTGTTTCTCGTGTGTTTTTATTGCTGTTTTCATAGCTGTCGTAAAAAATTTAATATGGAGTAGTGGGAATATTTCATGTCCTAAAACAGGTATTTTCTCTCTTTTCAGCTGAAAAAATAGTTGAAAACTCTTTTCAAATTCACACATTTTTTTATTCACCGTGTGAGATCAAATACATTAATATAGGATAAGTCAAAGAATGTCAATAGGCCACCATGTCAATGAGAACATGCATAAATTGTTTTTTCTGCATCATTATTTTCTTTCCAGGATTTCGTCAAACGATAATAAATCTGGCGAAACCGGCGACCGATCTAAATGGATTCGAACAGCAGCAACCGAGGTTCGACCGGTCAACTGTCCAGTACTGAGGGAAGTACCACGGCCGGTATGCACCACTCGCTGTCAACCCCCGCGGGCGTAGACTGTGGTGGCGCTCGGACGCCGCCGGCCACCCCCAAGAAGGGCGGCAAGATGCTGGCCATTCGAGTTCAGATGCTTGACGACACCATCACTATTTTCCAAGTTCAGGTTAGTTTCGCTCTTTTTGATGTACATGATGACATGAATTTGCCGTTGCTCTCCTTGTCCTGGCCTATAGCCTTTCAATAGAGCATCTTCCCTCTATCTATCGCTACCACTGTCAAGGGAATCCCTACTCCTCCTGACTCACCCCCCTCTCGCATCCCCGTCGCAGAGCGGCGGAAATGCGGGAGGACGAACCAGCGTCCAATATTACAATATTCCAATATTACAATGTTACACTAATAATACTAATAATAATGAAAAGAAATAGAAATTCTAACATGACCAATATAAATATCTGCTCCAATAACAAAAATAAACTATTGACAATTCAATAATAATAACTTATCTATTCTTCTTTGGATGTCCCCTCGCCCAACTTGCCAGGATTGTGTCATTGTGTGCTGGGACAGACCGATTTTTGAATGTTGAAGCATGTCTGTAAGGACATTCGTTACCAGCTACAAAATCAGCAAAGGAAAACTGAATTTCACTTCAACCCTTGAATGAAATTAAAGATATTAATGTTCCTTATTTCCACACAGACATTTTTTATAGAAAATTTCCACACAGCATGTTTTATAACTTCTATACGGTTATTGATTTTATCGCGGGAAATTTCAGCTTCTACAGCCCTCTTCATCATTTCCATTCCAAAAAATTATAAGTTCTGAAGAAACAGCATTACTGGAGATATTTTTCTATAAAACAATATAATTCAGCGTGTTGTACAAAGCTTATGTGGTACTCGATTTTGTCGCGAAAAATTACACCCTCTACAATGTTTTATATGATTTCGATTGTTTTATAACACCTATATGGTTCTCGATTTTGCCGGGGGAAATGCCACTCCTACAACCCTGTCCATCGTTTTGATAATAAAAATCATAACTTTTGAAAAGTGTTGCTGGGGATATTTTTCTTTAAAAAAATATTATCCAGCGTGTTCTACAAAACATATGTAATACTCGATTTCGTCGCAAAAAATTAGGCCCTCCACAAAGTATTATATAATTTCAATTGAAATAAAAATATATTTTTCATAACATATAGGCCGTTTCTGTCATCATGTGGTAATATTGATATATTCTAAAGGTTTCTGTCTACTATACCGCACCAAACAATGACCGTGCTAGGACCGTATCAGACACGGAAAATAACACGACACGGTCTACCTTGCCCATTGTAATGGGTGAACCGTGTTCTAAGCCCGTGAGCAACACGTGTAATGACCGTATCATACGGGTATGATGACCGTTACATACCCGTTTGACAACTGTAGGTAATGTGAAGTATTGTATGTTATTCCGGCTTACTTCTCAGTGTAGTGTGAACGTGTAGAAGAGTTTACCACGATCGCATATACAGGCTGTTTCTTTTTCCATGTGGTAACATTGCTATATTATAAACCGTGACAGATACGAATACGAATAAATAGGAAAAAAGTTACTGTCATCGGGGACAATACAATGGTCGAAGAAAATTTACGGGGACTCTCGCCCTTCTCGAGTTATACGGGGAAAACCAAAAATGTTCTTTTTCGTTTTTTTTGAAAGGAATTGTTATTTCGGAGAATATCAAAAAATGGAAAAGGAAAATGTCATTGTATTCGAAGTGTACTATGACGATGTAATAATAAATATTCGATAAAACGTTTCGTGTCAACATGGCCACCATCAACTTTTTTTTTAAATATGGACCTGTCTTTTTAATTACGAATATTGATAAAACAATAAATTCACAATCCAGGGGTATATCACATTTGATATTTTTATAGCGTTTTATTTGAAATTACGTTTTATCGAATATTTTTACATGATACGATAGTATTTCTCAAATGTCAAAGATATTTTCCTGTTTTTTTCGTCATGTTTCATAACACCCGTATGGTCCTCGATTTTGTCTCGAAAACCCTGTCGCCCTCACAACCCTGTTCATCATTTCGATTCAAAACATCATTAGTTCTGAAGAAGTAGCGTTGCTGGGTATATTTTTGTTCAAAACAATGTTATTTAGCGCTGTACAAAACCTATGCGGTCCTTGATTTTGTCGCGAAAAACTATGCCCTCATTTCGATTGAACGCTCTCCATTGTCGAAAAGGACCACTTTTCATCAAATGTGACGATCTGATGCAAAAAAGGATCATTTTGGTTGCGCAAAAGCAAAAAAGAACAGACATGACAATTTCTTGTCGATCCTTCAAATCGTGGGGCTCATATTTTTCGAGCTTCTCGACCAGGTTTTGAACCATCAAAACCCGCGTGGGAGCTGGCGCACAGTTCTTCCGCCATCCCACGCATCGTTTGTGATGAGTCACCCTCCATCAAGGTCCTCAAATCCTCGTCCTAGATTACTGTAGGTCGACCACTTCGGGCTCATCTTCGAGGCTGAAATCTCCGGAACAAAATTTCGCAAACTAAATTTCAGTCTTGCTGAAAGAACGCAAATTTTTTTCACGGGAGGGTAAACTAAAGGAGTGAACATCATGTAACATTCTACTTAAATTGTACAGAAAGGTTAGATTAGGTTAGGTCCAAATTGAGTGGGTCTATTCGACCCTGCACCGCAACCCGCAAGGGTTTATTGTGGCTCACACCTATTCACACTCGACCAAATAAACTCAGCTTCTTAACAAAGCCGATTAGTTTGTATGGTGAGTGGTCTTTCAGGTCAGATGGTAAGAGTACGGCTTTGCCGAACTCTAAAAACCTGATTCGGTCTCCAGCGGGGCAGGCACAAAGTATGTGCTTTGCTGTTTCATCATTTTCCAAACAGAGGCGACACACTGTCTTCCGACAGTCCGAATCTCTGCATATGATGATTCGAATGACAGTGACTTGTAAAAAGGCGTGTCATACATCTTAGTTCATCCCTACTGTAGTCCAACAACTGTTTGGTATCAAGCTTCGAAGGGTGATAAACGCCTTGGAGTGAGCCAATCCTGTAAGATTCTGCCAGAAGTCCGTAAATCTTCTTGCCATCCAGGTGTTCAATGTTTGTTTGGCAAAGCCTAAAGCGATGTCAATGACAGGTTCTGGTCCGATGAAGCTGCTTGCAGCACCCTCCTTTGCAAGGGAGTCAGCAGCTTCATTGCCTTCCAGGCCAGTATGGCCAGGAATCCAGACCAGAGACAATCTGTTGAGTCTTTCTATCGAGGAGAGTAGTTTTGCAATTTGCAACCAATTCGCTACCAATTTAGACGTTGCTGGGTAGGAGCCAAGTGCTTCCAAGGCCGCTTGACTGTCCGATAAAATTCAATAGCGTAAATTTTCACTTGAAATACACTCGCATAGGTTCCTAGGCAGGTTGATATCTCTGTCCTGGGTCTGCGACTGGAAACACCTGCACCAGAACCGGAAGGTGTTTTCGAAGCAGCTTCAAAAAAAAATAGTGTATATTCAAAAAACCTGACTCCTTTGCAAGGGAGTCAGCAGCCTCATTGCCTTCCAGGCCAGTATGGCCAGGAATCCAGACCAGACCGATAAAATTCAATAGCGTAAATTTCCACTTGAAATACAGTCGCGTAGGTTCCTAGGCAGGTTGATATCTCTGTCCTGGGTCTGCGACTGGAAACACCTGCACCAGAACCGGAAGGTGTTTTTGAAGCAGCTTCAAAAAAAATAGTGTATATTCAAAAAACCTGCTCAATTGTTTTAATAAAGGTGCTTCAATACTGGTTACCTGCGAGATGAAGAGTGAGGGAGTAAAAATCATACCGCTTCATTCGCACGACTGAGAAAGTATTATGTGGTCTGCCTGGATGTCAGAACCGACGTATCTGTCTGGTTTTTTTGAATATGTGTATGTAATCATAATATAAATGCCATATTTATATAATTTTCAGCTTTGCTGAAATAACTCAAAGTTGTATAAAATTTTCGTAGCTTTGAATTTCTCTAAACTACAGTAGGAACAGGAAAAAATGTCTGCCATTACATTTTTCCATACAAAATAATTATATATTTTAAGATATTGAAACGGCAGACAATCATGTTTTCAGAGATAATTTTTGATGCTTTTCGACTTCTGGGCACGCTCAAAGGAACACCTGGTGGGAATAGTGAATCTCCACTTTACCTACGGCAGGTGAAATAGTATACGTAGCATTAATAAGGATTTTGCTACCATACCGTAAGTCTGCAGAGCACTGGCTCTTGGACTAACAGTGTGTCCTTCGCGATGCAAAATAACTTACTAAAATAATCTTGGATTTAAACGAAATCATTTCTCAGTTTCAATTTCGCCGAACTTATTGATAATATCTTGAACAGTTGTTTATGCAAAACGTCATTTGAATGGGCGATAAAATAACCAAATCCTATAAATAAAACTCAACAAAAGTAGACTTGGCTTTCATTTAATACTATGTTCCTTGCCCAAGAGGTTGAGAAACGTATACAAGCTCGTTTGTCCGGTAAACATTGGCCCAAGAATTCCAGCAGGCACGGTTGTCGCAGAACAGATGTTTTATAATCTTTGAAAGAGATTTTTCCATCTCTGTCATGGTCCATTTTTTTCATAAGTATGTCAACCATATCTCGGGTGCTTTCCTCATCGGGCTTTCCATCGGTATTGAAAAAGGCTTTGTTCAGATATCTGCAACAAATATCCATTACACTTATGGAATGCACATAATCCGGGCTGATAGGCCGTGGTCGGAAGGCGTTTGCAGTCTTCGGGACATGCCACTGAAGATGTATTCCGCAGTAGCAGACGAAACGTTCGGTACAAGTTCCTTCGGACCACGGCTCATCAGCCCGGATTTTGATTTTTCTAATCGTGAAAGCCTATATTCTTATATCCATTACATTAGCAAATTGAACTATTTCAGTCATTAGCCTCGTAATTGTAACCAGAACCCAAAAACCAAGCCTGAATAAGTAGAGGCGATGACGTTGGTAAGAGACTCAATTCACGAATATGATCAGTTGCAAAGCCAAGCTTCAATATAGGCGGCGAACGAGATTCGCCCTCTATCTTTCACTGCAGCTTTCGTTGCGAGACAATAACAAAGCAATCATGATCCAAACGGCTTTTTAACCCGCCATAGATCTCACCAGTGCTGCTCGCGTGGCAGTCGATGCCAAAGCGCGACTTTACAACTATTGCCTTAGGATGCTTCGTATATTGAGTGTTGTCGATCCCATAGATGGCTTCTTCGTAAGGGGAAATGCCATTGCCTTTACTCTGTCATTACCCTCGTGTAGTTCTTTCGGACCACGCCCCACCAGCCCGGATTTTGTTCTTTCTAATCATGAAGGCGTAGATAAGATTAGATTGTCGCGGAGTTGGCCCTTTGCCTGATTCACTGCGACTTTTTCAGATCTATTTTGATGCTCCTTGGTTATAAGATCTCATTGTCTAGCTTGATCTTTGATGAGATTCCATAGCCTTAACACTGACCCCTTCATATAGCTGGCAGCCTCTGGTTTCTCTTTCCCGCATCTTGCGAATCTACGCCTTGCTATCGCTTAACATTCACAGACCACATGCAGTGCTTGACAGAACCTGCATTGGGTTTCTTCTGTCAGACCCATGGTGTTCATATGTTTCCTGAGTCGGCAATGCACCGCTAGTAGGCCCACCACTACCCTTAACCCTACGGTTGTGGTTTAGCAGGTCTTACGTGAATCTGGGCGATGGTTTCTTTATGAACTCTTTCGCCTGCCTCGTTCTTGGGAGCTTAATCCACCAATATATCGATTCGGCTTGCATCCATGAGTTTATGGATGTCTCTCTACCCCGCAGAAGGGTTCTGGGCCGATCACAGTGAAGGCCTGTGTTCTCATATCCATTTAATTAGTTACTTGAATTGTTTCAATCATTAGACTCGTAGTTGTAACCAGAACCCAAAAATCAAGCCTGAATGAGTGGATGCGATGGCATAGGAAGAAGACTCAATTCACGAATATAAAAGATAAACGTAGCTTCTCAAGGTGGTCAGTTGCAAAGCTAAGCTTCAACATCTTCAACAGCTTCAACATTTCACTGCAGCTTTTGTTGCAAGGCAACTATGTGAGTCCAAAAACGAAGCAATCGTGACTCAAACGCCTTTTTGACCTTCCTTAGATCTCATCAATGCTGTTCGTTTGACAGTCGATGTCAATGATCACTTTACAACTTTTTGACTCAGAAAGCCTCGTAAATTGAGTTGTCTGTCGATCCCATAGATGGCTTCTTCGTAAGGGGAAATGCCATCGCCTTTACTCTGTCTTTCGCCTCGTGTTCTGGATAGGCTATGTTGATAACTGTTCGGTGTTGTAGGGAGCATCATGGCTTTTGGCAGTCCCATCAGCCATTTCATGTAGCAGAATCAATCCACCTTCAACTAGATAGATACTTGTGAGAAAAATATTTAGGTGCTCCAATCTATTATTCAACAATCTACAAGATAAGGAAGCATATAGGTAAGTAGGTTCAAAGTGAGAGGGTCTTTTCGACATTCCTCTGCAATCCACGTTGGTTTATTGTGGCTTACACCAATTGAACTGAATCAACTAAAGTCAGCTTCCTAACGAAGGTGATTACTTTATTTGATGGGACTCTGTCCTTGTGAAGAATAATTCATTCCAGAGTTGACGGACTGCAAAATTTTCAATGGGGAATCGTATCAAGTTTGTTAATGCTCGCATCACAAGCAAATGTTCATAGCAGGCACTCATGCCTGAAAAATAGTGGGGTGTCCTCACCTAGCTGCAGCCGTACGATATTTCTGTTTGGTAGCTGTTTATGACTAATTATTAAAAATTCACCTCGAAATCATACCTAACTGGCATTAGGTCTATGGTTCAGACTTGAATTCCAGAAAGATCAAATCCAGAATTTTCATATGTTTACACAGATTTCCTATTGTCACAATAGCTTTTCTGGTGAATCCTGAGAGCACCGACTGCTGCGCTCTTTATTACACAAACATGTAATATGGAAGGTTCAGTATAATCTCCACCAAGCCAGCATCCATGTTGTTGGCTTGGTGTTGAAGAGACTGTTGTCAATGTGACTGTAACAAGTCAGTTTTTGATCGGTAATCATGACCAAGGGTCTTATTTCTTTGGAAAATGGTAAATGGAACCAATAAAAGTCCAGTTTTTGGTTGAGTTCGGGGCAGTTTCCATTGGTTTTGAAATGACCCAAATCATGTTTTTTCTTGTGCTGACGAGTATGTTATCGAATTAAGCTTAAGTGGTGGAGTCCTGATCGTGTAACCGTGCCGTGATTGTCGGCATCCAGCGACCATAGAAGAGGCTTCTTTGGTCGCTTGGTCGCTTTGATACCACTTCCTTGGGACCAACCTTTTTTCACAATCACTTAAATTGTCTCGTTTCTGAGTATTGGCTGCATCCACCTAATAGTGCTTTAGCACTAAAACACCTAATTGTTCTGATCTGAGTCCTTCGAATCTGACGATCCGAAGGACTCTATACAAAAAAGGCACAAAGAGGCAGCCAAGTGTTCTTTACGTCTCCAATGAGGACCTATAAAGCATTTGACGATGTGATTTCCTGATAAGCAATTTTTTGTGAAGCTGTTTATCTGCTAGAAATTCGCTTGTCTTCAGGAGAAGTGACGCCGATGTAGCTATAAAGTTTTTGATGATCTTCATGATTAATTGTGTTGTGACTATCCATTCCATTAAGTCTCTACTAGAGCTTGTAAGGTCATTAGTTTCCTTAGTTGAGCTCTTTGCTTCTTTTCCACCACTAGCTTGGAGCAATAACAAAATTTTTTGAAATTGATACATAATTCTAGACTCTTTGATGCTTTCAAAGGCCTAGAAATAGTAAAGTGTGGTAAAAGAACTATGAAAAGCGACAAAGATACTATTCATAACCACTCTCATCGAATCAAAGTAAAATTTAAAGATTATGTGTATTTGAAAATAACATGTAGGTATGTATGAAAATAATTTAAGGAAAAATTTGAGGTAAGTTACAGTTCACCGTCTTGAATATAAATAGGCTGTGTTGCAGTTTGGGAAATATTTCAAATTATTTCCTGATGACCCCATCTCAGTTGTTCAAACGCGATTGAGAAGAGTGTTACAGCTCTGGTGTCTGAAAGAATTATTCTGTTGGATTCTTGAAAATAAGTCTATATCATAGTATATAGCACGATGGACGTTGTTTACAGTTGGTGCCCGAGGGAGCAGATGTCTATCATCCCCAGCAAAACTGTGATAATCCCCTTCACCAGGAAGAGAAAATTGGACTATCTAACGCCGCTTTTCCTCAATGGTGAGGTCATTCTATTTGGAACGGAGGTGAAATATCTTGGCATTGTCCTCACCTGGAACGCTCACTTGGAAATAGTTTTACACAAAGCCATAATGTCCCTATGGACATGTCGAAGGATTTGTGGTAAAACACGGGGTTTAGGTCCCAGACAAATCCATGGGATTTATGTGATGATTGTCAGACCAATGACCTCTTATGGTGCAATTGTCTGATGGCTAAAGGCTCTACAGAAAACGGCTCATGGGAAGCTCTCTGGCTTACAAAGGCAAGCTTGTCTGGCCATCAGTACTACACCGTCAGCGGCCATGGAGATCCTTCTAGATTTACCCCCTCTCCACATTTTTTTAGAGAGAGAGGCTAGATGGTCTGCTTGTGCACATTGCCAATTGCACAAATCAATTTAATTCAGAGTTCAACAGACTGTTGGTTGACACTGGAAGTCACAGCATTCTGGAAATGAACTCTGACTTTATGCCTCCAACTGTCAACTACAAACTGTCTTATAAAGTACTGTTCCCGAGTAGAGAGTACTGGATCCTACGGGAGAGGGGAATATTAAAAGCAGATAGTTGTTGGTTCACATATGAATTAAAAACACCTTCCTGTTCTGGTGCAGATATTTTCAGTCGCAGACCCAGGAACCTGCCTAGGACCTGCCTAGGAACCTATGCGACTGTATTTCAAGCGGAAATTTACGTTATTGAATTGTGTGCCGAGAAATTGGAAGAATCCAACCTCATACATAAGTCAATAAAAATATCAACGGACAGTCAAGCGGCGTTGGAAGCTCTTGGCTCCTACCGAGCAATGTCTAAATTGGTAGCAAATTGCAAAACGACTCTCGTCGATAGGAAGACTTAACAGATTGTCTCTGATCTGGATTCCTGGCCATACTGGCCTGGAAGGCAATGAGGCTGCTGACTCTCTTGCAAAGGAGGGTGCTGCAAGCTTACATGTGAATAGTTTATGTTTGTCCCTACTACTAGTGCTGCCTCTCGTGACACGTTCGCTGTACTATTCTCAGGGAAAAGGCTCATTGTTAAAAATTTTAAATGGAAATAATAGTCGATAGTCACCTTATTTGAAGGGTCTTTCAATTCTTCATCCAACCCTGTAACATTTTTGACCTTACAACAATGAGCACTATCATTTCAAACTAGAAGGTCAACCTGATCACTGTTGTATGATACCAATGAAAACAGAAATAAGAACTCTTTTAGTTTTTCACCTAGTTTTTGCTGAAGGTGTTGACGTTAATATCAAAATTATTCTGAATTGGCTGTTAGCTTGAGGTAGAAACATGCAGCCTGAATTACATTATTACTAAAAAGTTGAAATATTGCTTTCCCCAATTTATTTCATGCAGCAGGAATTAATTCAACATTACATTAAGAGTAGGTCAATTTTCAACTCATTAATTTTAGTGCCAATTTTTCGACCTTATGCGCATTATTCTGCGCACAATTTGAAGTATTATTGTGTTGTTTGAAGGTGGTTGACAATGTTTCGTGGTGTATTTCATCAGTTCGGACTTCCATTGTCTAAATTGTCCATAAATTGATTTGATAACCCTGAAAAAAATCAAAAAGATTAACCGAAAATAACAATTTTATTAAACAAAAAACGGAAATTACAAAGAAATAACATACAATCAACAACCAAAAAATAAAAAAATTGAAAAGNTGAGATTTTTATAAACTCATTACTGATATTTGTTTTGGCATGTAAAAACATGAATGATTATACTTCCACTTGGCAGAGTATGTGCTGTACAAACCCGCAAAATAAGAATAGCTTTGACACGACCGTATTCTGTTACATAATTCGTTGGTTAAGAAGTTGTGATCCTGAATTCAAAATAACTCTGCACCCGTGTTCATTACCAGATGAGTTGTGTGTATACACAATGTTTCGTACACAATAAAATATTACTATGTGAGGCCATAAATGAATTATGGGTTATCACTGACTCATGTTGGTTCAGTAATGCATTTGATTTAGATTTAGTTTCAGCGTTTCGATTCTGGAAGTAATTCTGGAAGTGAACATTATTGTGCATTGATAATATGTAATATGTTTTTGTCATTTTTTCAGGTCTGTGGTAATGTTTTTTATGATTAAAAAATGATGAATAGATTGAATCTTGACAACTGCAAATCAATAACACTATTCATGATAATATAATTTCAAATTTTCACAATATAGGCTTCATTTTGTATACGCGTTTCACTACATAGTACCATCCTCAGTTGAATTGAAAATATAGTGGGCACCTTTACAAAAATTGTAGTGATGTCCATTAGTCGATACATCGACAGATGAGTGGGTAATATAGGGGATAATAACCCCGTGTTTTGACAGAAAAGAAGTCCTTCAATTATTCCTGAAAAAACTTCAATGATTGATTAGTTTAAGTAAAAGATAAGTTCATTCATTTCTATTGACTTCAACATATTCTCCTACCATTTTCCTAATTTTGATCCCTATATCAAAATCTGTTTCTGTCATGAAAAGTTTTTCTCTTTCAACTTTCAAGATAATACATCGACTCCGAACTGGAAATGAAAATGATGAATTACATCACTCTGGATGGAATGTATGTTCGAGCTGTCATTCGACATCACCTTGTTCCAATACAGCCGTAAGGGATAAACTTGTGTTGCCCGCTTTGGGATCAGATAGAGTTTACATCGTAGACGTTGGAAAAAATCCAAGGGAACCATCATTTCATAAGGTGAGTGGATATTTGATATTCATTTCATTGGAGTCTAAACAATTCAAAATCTCAGGTAGTGTTCTCAAGATGTTTTAGTTTTTCACATTTCTTTTTTGAATTCAATATTTCACTATTGTACAAAATTCAATAAATTTTTGCCGTTACTATGTGGTAGGAAATCATCATAAAAAATGACGATTGTCTGTACCACTTTTATTTGTAACTAACGTTACTGCAGTTTCATCCTATAAGGACATTTTCAAACTTATAATAACATAATTATACATTAAAAACTTTTAATTCTGAGCGGTAGGTCCTGGGAAATGCCTGCCGGAATATAATTACTTCCCCGGGTAATACCGGGCACTGCTGCTGGATGAACGAGAATCATCAGCAAAACTTACCTTTGTGAGGTATCTTGTATGACTGTTTGTCGTATATGATCCAATGTCCACCGTGGTATTAGCCGGGAAAGTATTTGTTTTTCGGCAGGGATATACCTGAACGTTGGGAGAGATGAATGTTTCGAGAACGAGAATCTTCTGCAAGACTAACCTCTGTGAGATATCTTGCATAAATGTCTGTCGGATATAATTCAATGTCCAGCGTGGTATTAGCCGGGAAAGTAGATTAACGTTTCGAAATTTCATTTCGAAATATTCATTTTATTCAACTTTAAAAAATTCACAAAAATCAGCAACTGATTTTGAAAAACGTCACCCAATTGTTATTGCAGCCAACTCCAAACGAGGTAAAATTATCTTTTCCACTGGAGCTACTCTAGATTTCGCTTGAATCAATTAAACTGAACTGTATGTTCAAAAAAGTAACAGCAGCATATGAATATTTACAAGTATCACAAAATGTGTGAATTTCTATCTAAGCCATCTGACCCCAGAAAGGGCAGAGAAGTATCTAGGTGTATGAATACGAGACAAATAGAATAGATCTTGAAACCAATTCAAAAATTCACTCTCAATCGGTTCACTCTATTCATCATCCCAACCTATTTTCTCTTCCCATGTCAGTTGAAGCAATAATTTGCAATAATTCAGGATACAAAGTTACCTTATCATACTTTTCATCTGACCAATTATTAGGATTGATAGTTGTATGTAGGTATCGATAGATGTATCACTGTTCCACAATAAACCGAGTCCATTTGATGTATTTTCTTGAAGATCATCTTCCACTCCCACTTCCACTCTCTCACATCAAAATTACAATCATTCATGATTCATTGTCAACTGTAACCGTTTCCTGAAAAATTCTCAATACTTCTTGATTTGAATATTCTTTGGATAATTATTCGAATGGATCTTTGTTACCAAAAATATCTAGTTCTCATGAATCCTTTATTTCAAAATTATATATCAACATGAAATGTCCAGCCCAAAAAAATTTCTATTGCCATTAAACCTGACTGTATTTGAACAACTCAACCTATCAATAATTACCTAGCCATATCGGTTGTTTCAGGAGTTCCATCTCTGGTTATTCATAATCTGATAAAGTTAACACCATTTTCAGCTACAACGTCGTTCATAACCATTATTTTCCATCAAAATCAAGATAAATCTTTGGAAGAGTTTTTTCTGGTGATATTGGAAATAACTTCATCTGTTTGTGATCCATTAGATAATTCACCTTATATGTCATTTGCTTTTTTCAATGAACACATCAGCACATGAACACATCACCAATGCTACATGAACACATCACCAATGCCAATAATTTCTCAACATTTCCTTCTCTGTGGCAAGTTTTTCTCATAAAAATTCCAGTTTTATTGCATCAATGGCTTTCGAATAATCCTCTGCTGTCGGCAGGAAACTCTCCACGCCTATTATCACCCTAGATTCTTGGAATGTTGATTGAATGAGGTACTGGAACTTTCTTTATTGACGATTGTGAAATCGTCATCTAATTTCTTGAAAAAACCCTGTACGTAGAGCCAATTTCTGGGATTACCGTCAAATCTATAGCACTTTGAAACTTCATACCACTACTTACAGAACAAATATCGTAGAATGTAAACTTTCACGGCGGAAGATACCTGTATGAAGACTATTTTCTGTGTTTTCTGATCGTGGTCTGTAGGTTTTTATGCCTGACGTTTCGTCTGTTGTTGCGGTAGACATTTTTAAAGGCGATCTGGTAACGGTCGCAATACCCGAGCTGGTGCTCTGGTTCTTGTTCCTGTTTTATCCAACGCACTCTATTTATAATTGTTCGTGTTCGTGTACCTCTATTGAAATTATTCTTATGTTTTGAATATCTATTGCTTCTCTCTTTATATACAGGGTGTCCCTGGACTTCCTCTTTTCCTCTCGGGAATGTATAGATGGGGTCAAAATATCACCAGTACTTCATATAACTTTTTAATATAATTATTAATATTCCGGTGAGTGCATTATGACATGCTGAAGGTTGCCACTTTCCTCTCATGCAGACTTACGACTTTGTAGGTACGTGTGGCAGATACCCAACGGAAAAATAGCAACTAACCCAACTGATGCCGTGCAGAGAGTTGAAGTGGAACCATCAAGCACCTGTGCAACGTCTTTGACTTGGAAGATTCGTCGCAAATTATTTCCCACTACGAAAAGCAGAAATTAATTTTGTTTGGTCGATCAGACCAATCGATAGATCGGTTTCGGGGTGATTGCCCCATCATCAGTACCGGGCATGGTCTCTTCAGAACATTGTGAATCATCTGAGTATCACGACCAAACAGACGACAGCCATCTTGACTTTGAACAGTTTGGAGCCTGGCTCCCTTACCCATACATCTGATGTTTGTCAGAGGAACAAATGGGTCATAACTGATGGTGGGATGGCGACATGAATGTCTTCAGACATCAGTGCCGCCTTTCACGGTGTAACCCTACCTGGCTGGAATGAAATGGATGAAAAGATTGTTCATTTTTCAACGAGGGACATAGGGGCCTCATTCGACAGAGTCGGGGCCTTTTATATTGGTAGGGGTCGTCTACAGCAAAATCTATAGCTTCCCTAACTAATGGATTTTTATGAGTTTCTCATGTTGTTGATTATGAGTTTCTCGTGAAAATCCATTAGTTAGGGATTTTCTGTTGATCAGAGGGTACAGACTCGATCGGCCCTCGATCCTTGTTTTAACGGATATAATGTGCGAGTTCCAGGTAAGCCTACGGTCCATTAGAAGGCTGAGGTACTTTACCCGCGCTTGCCAATTGATCTCACTTCCAGATACCCTCACTTCCCTACGACCAAACGAATATAATTTCAGCTAGTCATACAATCTCTATCCAGTGAATTCAGTGGGATGACCACTGCGCCACCTGTAGACAGAGTCAGGAAACAACTCAACAAGCATACTCCGGGGTGGGAGTCGGAATAATCATTAATATTCTGGAGAGGTGCATTATGACATGCTAAGGGTCGAGTGTGTATGATACAATTCAAAAATGTAACAAATAGTGGACATAAAAATTCAAAAAGGGGGGCAAACAGGAGCCAACCGCACATTTGTGAACTCTGTATTTCGTCATTCGAAAGAATTTATTTGTGAATTGCCAACGTCGATAACGTTGGCAATTACGTGATAACGTGTTAGGAATGACACGTTGAGAGGTTAGACCTCGTTAGTCCATAGCTCGCACAAGTTTCGACTTCTGAGGGTTGTCGTTCGTAGGGGTGTAACAGCTGGTTAACGAAAGCAGAAAAGGTTAAATGAAAAGTCAAGAGAATAGTCAACAGATACAGGACAGAAAACATTGCAGTCACATGCAATCAATACATTGAGTAAAACATAGGGTATAACAATACCACACAACTGATTTATACCAAAATTTTCAAAAATTATGGAAAAAAATAATGAAGGAAATTATTATGAGTGATCGAATGACCATTACATACGGTGTACCGCAAGGGACGGTATAGGGCCCCCTTTTACTCATCATCTAAATGAACAGTTTGTGTTCGTAATGAAACAGTTTTTCATTACGAACACAAATGATATTATTAGGAGCTTCGCTGATGACACCGCCATCTTCTACCAGTCAGTCAATGTGATGTTTGGAAGCTATTTTTTCAAATATAATGAGTGGTTCAGATATAACAAGCTCGAATTTAACTTGGAAAAGAGATATTTAATATTCACTTCTCATTCAGCTCACCTACCTAATATGGAATTATTAAGATTCGGAAAAACTGTCAAATTAAGGAAGACATATCAGCATTTGAGATGGAATCTCCCAATTCAAACTTTAGTGAGAAAACTAAGTGGACTCACATAAATTCATGCACCTAAAAATAGTATACTACGCTTTGGTTAGATCACTATTATCTTATGGAATCATAGGATAGGAAAGTGTGAGTGACTATTATCTCGAGAATTTGATTGTTATCAAAAAATTCATACTGAAAATAATTCAGGGGAAAAAGTTACGTGCCCTAGAGACAACATGTTCAAAGAAGTGTGTGTGGTGTGTGAGGTAGATTTATTGCTTGAATATTTTGACTGGTGTGCGGAAGCAAACAATTCCTACCAATTCTATTGGACAGCCATTTGCTAAATATTTTGGTCCTCAACTTTATAACATGGCACCTGAACTTGTTAAGATCATTTATATTCGATTTTTATATGAAAATGAAATCAAATATTGGAATATGATTAACGGAATTGAATTGATGGTGCAGGATACCTGAAAAACTTGAGAGTGTGACAATACACAAAACTATGACAACATGCCCAACATGCTCAACTAGTGTCCGACTGAAAGCTCGGTTTCGGTCGAGTTTCGGCAAAAAAAACGGGTTTCGGTTTAGTTTCGGTTTCGGCGACAAACCTGCCGAAACTACGACCGAAACCGAAAATGCATTCGGGAGTTCCCGCACTGTGATCGGTCATGTTCGTCGCGTTGAATTTCATGCAAGCGACGAAGCATTTTGCCGAGTTCACGTGCCTAATATTGTCATGACTTACTTTGTGATTCACTTTGTTTATTACATAAATATTAATTAAGTACCTATTGTGATATTAGGTAACTCAAATAAGTAATTTTATGTTTAATATTTTTGAAAAATCATCAATAATATTCAAAAGATCTGCACCTACTCAAATGAAAACCTCACCTATTTTCAAGGTGCAATTAATATTTTTTCTTAAATAAGGGTTTGTTATGTTGATTATCAATAAGTAAAAATGTCGAAAACTGCATAACTTTGTGATTTAAAAATGAAAAAATCAAGACTGACTGATTGTTATAACGTTTTCTTTATTTTTCCCTCAAAACATAATCCTTATAAGGATTATTATCCTTATAACACTTCATTGTGAGAATTTTACTGCATAGTTTTACAAAACCGAAACAAATGTTTCGCTATACAATAGCGTTTTCGGGTGTGTCTGAGTTAGTTACCTGTGTATATAGGTGATTATAGACACTGGTGTTTATATAGTGAGCGAGTATAAACACGCCCAAAGAAGCTGTTGTATAGCGAAACACCTGCTGAAATAAACAACTGTTGGGTGAAAATCACACAATGAAGTGTTTCTTGAATACACTTAACAATGTCATCATACGTCTATGTCTAGAGACACATCTATGACAACATAGGTATCCAATTATGTCAATACTCCTAATTAAGACTTTCATAAGATCAATTAATATCAGTTACGTAAAAAACACCATAGTACAGTAAAAACTTAAACACCAAACAGTCTTTCTTTTCAAATCATCTGAAAGAACAATTCGTTAAAGCCAGTCTCAAATTACCTACACTGTAAGTTGATGGAATGATACCTATCAGAAAACAACTTCTCCCTTGGATAATACCACGAAGGTCGTTGGATTATATCCGACAGTTGTCACTGCAGGATTCTTCACTGAAGTTCCTCCGGCATATGCTGTTAGTGATACAACTGCCGCAATCGATTTTCAATCAGTCTATCATCAACATAAAGTCGATGATTTTCAATAATTGAAAATCGAATTCCTTCAGAGTATATTCCAAGTATGTCCACTCAATTTCTGCATAATGATTCAAAACTTCACTGACAATTTGTTAGAAATTTGATGTTACAAATGTAAAATAATATTTTATTCAGATAAGATTATCATGACTAATATTATATTTAAAGTAAGTCGCTTATATCACATAAAAAAGCAACAGTTTCACCACTAGCACTTCGTGATTCTCTCCTTCTTTATTCGTTCCATGTCATTGTTTTCACTTTTGTACTGAATATTTCAACAAACTCAATTATATTATTGTTATTTCGTCTTCTTTGTGGAAGATTCGATCATCTGCTACATTGCATGATTTGTAACTTTTTGTGTTTTATTACTCAATTTTTCATTCCCTTTAAATTCTACTCATACGAATATTTTATATATACTTTGTTTTAGCATTTACTTTTATACATTTCTATATTCCATTATTTTTAATATTTATTTCATATATACTCTGTAATAATAGCATTTCCTGTAACTAGGTACTCCTGTTGGAAATAAATCGCTTTTTTTTCTTGTTCGCGACATTGAAAAAAACACTGGGATGAATATTGCTAACTTTCCTTCTGTTATGACATTAATTATTCATGCGCATACAATCGCAAATATCATAACCTCAGTTGTCTTTGTCCTCCATGCCCCCCGGGTTGAGTGCCCTGAGTTGAAATATTCTCCACACGGTTAATGTGTACAGAACAAAACAATCTTGTCCATCCACAACCGCTCCTCCGGAGCGGTCCTCGACTTACTTATGGTCACTTCAGCAAGATTGACATCTGTTTTTCTTTGGTCGAAAGTCAGCCTCTAGGTGCTTTCATTTTTTGATCTGTAGAATTGTTTCAACATGACTTTCCTAACTGAATTATTGCATGGGGTCCCCAAAAACTATCCGGAGACGAGTGTTTTTAGCAGCGAGCAAGTGTTGGTCCTCGGTGAATCTGAAAATTAGATCAATTTAAAGTCTGGTTAAGAAATGTTTATACTTACCGGAGCCGCTTGACAGCGACTCTCGGGGGTGGTCTTTGGTTCTGCTTCGTTGGCCTCTTGTATTTGTCCCTCTCTCGGAATCTGGGGTCATCCCTATTCAATGCGTTATATAGGACGCTTAGCGCTGAATTGTCGTGCGCTTGAATTCTGTCAAACGTGTCCTCTGCGTGTTTCCTCATGTCTGCGTCTACATAGTGTATGTTCAGGACTAGATCCCGGAATATGTACCTATTCGGTACATATCTTGGAGCGTTTAAGGCGGCCCTTACGAACGCGTTCATAAACGACTGGATCTGTTTTCTGTATGTCGCTGCGCACTTGCCCCAGGCAGTGCAGGCATACAGGATTATCGGCAGTATTAAGGTCTTTTTCATCAGCAGCTTCACTTTCAATCCAATGTTGCTTCTTCGACCTATTATTGGTAATAGGTTTTATCGGGCAGATCTCGCCATTCCTATTCTATGCCGTATGTGGGACATGACGTTAATCTTTTGTCCAGGTTGAACCCCAAATATCTAGCTTCGTTGGTCCACGGAATCTCTTGTCCGTTGAAGATGACGTTTTCTTCCGGGTGTACCATTCTCCGGGTGAACAGTATTGCCTGACTCTTGTCAGGTTTTATACTGATCTTCCACAGGTTGGCCCATTCCTCTAATATATCTGCTTGTTGCTGCAAGTATCTGGTGACGTGCGCTTGACTTGTTGATCTCGCCAGCAAAGCTGTGTCGTCCAGGTAGAGCACCAACTTGTTGAAGTTGTTCTCCGGCTTGGGCACGTCTGCTGTGTATACCGAGAAAAGGTGAGGCGAAAGGACTGCACCTTGTGGGACCCCTGCTTCCAGTAATTACATCGTTGATAGTTCTTGTCCCACTCTGCAGCGGCATCGCGTGTCAGCTAGAAAATACTCCAGTAGTCTTACCATTGGTTTTGTGTAGCCAAAGTTGATCATTTCGGCCAAAAGTCCATTATGCCAGACTCTGTCAAATGCCTTGGAGACGTCTGAGAAAATCGCTCCGGTGTTGCATCCTTTGCCAAGGTTGAAGCCTTCCATGGCAAAGTCTACTAACCTCAGGACTTGCAACTCTGTCAAGTATTCTGATCTGAAACCGAACTGTTCATGTGGTAGGATTCCTAGTTCGTTGGTTTGGTCCTCTAATCTTTTCAGGATGACACGTTCTGCCACTTTGTTTAAGGAAGGGATTAAGCTGATTGGCCTGGGAAATTGTCTTTATGTGCACCATGACATCTATCAATACCCAACAAACAGAATGTCGTCAATTTGTTGAGTCCTTGATTATTTTCATAGTTCAAATATTTCGATAGTTGTTCTGCCATTCTGGGCAGAGATCTATCAAATAAATCAAAAATTAATGAAATCGGCCCAGCCGTTATTGATTCATAAATGGTGTACCTACGATTTTACGACTTTGTGTTATATATCTACTACATTATTTTTCTAATTCTTCAGATGTTTTGATAGTAATTCTGCTATTCTGGGTAGAGACAAATATAACCAATCAAAAATCATTAAAATGAGTCCATCCGATCTTGACTTATAACTTGTGAAACTAAAACGATTTAGTTTTATATATAAAGATAAACTTTCATGTATTATTACTAGGTCCTGGATATGCTTCACCTCAAGATGCCATGAAAAATGGACCAAGGGAAGAGCTTTTGTATGTAGTATGTGTCCAACCAAATGGAGGCAAAGGCAAATCGGATCTGTTGGCAACTGTGGATGTCGATCCGAATTCTCCAACATATTGTCAGGTGAATGATACTACATAATAAGTATATCAATAATATATGAATGGTTCACTATACTATATCAATCCAACAAACAAAGCACTCCAAACAACGAGAGATGCGTGATCAAAGCATGATCACAATGCACATTTGCTTTTAATAGGTAAAATAAATAAGCCTCCTTACGCTGGCCAATCAGATTTACTTGTAATCGGCTGGCAGAATTCATTGTTTCAGGTATATCGCTATAGTGTCGGAGTGGTCAGTTACGTTTTAACTTCTGTGGTGTGTACGAATACGGTATTTTAGAATTTAAAACTTTCAAAATGTCAAGTACTGATACGGCTGAAGAACCTGCTAATCTGTGTCCTTACACTTCACCTAAAATAGACAAAAAAANTGTTTTGTTTGTCATTATGTCTTTCTCATTGTAATAATTTTCAACAACTTTTGATCTTCCAATAATTTGATTGATGTCAATGTTTTCTAAAAGTTTTTGTCATTCGCCTCCTAATCAGAGGAAGCTTATCAGGAGAAATCCTGTTTTTTGAATCTCCACCCCAGTCTGCATCCAGTCTCCATCTGCATAACTATACAGAGTTGAATTGACTCTTTGTGGAATAACTTGCATAAGTTTCAAAGTTTGTGTACTTTTCGTATAATTCCTAACTATAATTCTTATAAACTTAACACTTCTGTCCAATCTTTATACGTCGGACCACTTAGTTTTATACTCAAAATTGAAGTACATATTGAAATATAGCTATGAACAGAAACGATCCAATAGCTCTTTTGTATTAATTTCATCAGTAAAACGTCTGTAATTTCAAAATAATCTAAAAAATATTCGATATACTTTGGCATCCATCATTTTGAAGTCTTCTAGAACTCAATTTATATAAGTTGACTGGTGCATGGACTGAAAATTCAACTCGAATATAGAAGAGAGGCTATCTCCAACCTTTCTCCGATGTTCCAGACTATCAAGGTTACAAGTGATGTTCGCGCTTCCAGTGAGGCGGGTGACTCTTTGCTGGATGGAATCGAGCAGCTTCAGGGTATATTTGGGGGCGGGTATACATGAGAACAATACTCCAAAGAAGGTCTGATCTGAGCTTTATAAAGCATCAAAGGTTGCTGAGGTGTGTACAGTTTTCTGGTTTGGAACAGTGTTCCAAGCTTTTGAGAAGCATCCCTTACAATTCCAGCATCATGATTGTCCAAGACATATTGGTGTCCATTTCAACCCTCAACAAACTTATCGAAGCAGAAAGCTGAATTGTCTGTCCTGATATTATTATATTCGGTTCGGAGAGATTTACCTTTTTGAAGAAAACCGATGCCTGTGTTTTCGTGGCATTGAATTGAATCTGGTTAGTTTCACTGCAATTCGAAATCACTTCTAGATCCTCATTAAGATATGGAACCTCCTGCCTGATGAAGATGTGCATCCGCAGCCGATGTCCTGGAATCCAAATGGAATGACGTAACAAGTGTGCTGTCAACAGCAGAGCAATGTATCGGATTCTTGATTTTTTCCAATAAGTCGTTGATATACAATAAAAGAGTGTTGGAGACAATATGAATCCCTGGATTGAAAGTATTCGAGAGATATCCATCGAGGCCACTTGCAGGGAATGTTCATTCAGGAAGCAGGAGAGCCATACACAAAAATCCGACAAGCCATAGCATCGAAATTTGGCCAGCAAACACGGCCACACATAGTCAAAAGCCTTAGAAATAATAAGCTCATCAGCTCTTAACTCTCCATGTTTCTCGATTGCGTTATTCCAAATATGGTTGAGATACGATAGGAGGCCGCCTGTTGATCTTTGTTTCCGAAAGCCATATTGATGATCGCTCAAGATGTTGAAGCCTTCCAAATATTTAAGGTATGTAGTTATTTGAAAGATTTTTTCTTGCCGTTTTTGGGAATTGGCTGAGCGCGGGAGTTCTTCCAACAAAAAAAACCCTCTTTGTAAGACAGGTTGAAAGGTTTACAAAATTCTGGTGTGAGTTTATTTGCGCACTTTTTAAGTACGATGACGGGCACTTCTTAGGACCACACGCCTTGTTGATACTAGGCTGTTTCAAAATTCTCCTGATTAGACGTTATCGAAAAGTAATTTCTGGCATTGTGGATTCTAGTGTGGAAATAGTGGATGGTGCTTTTCCAATAAAATCGACTGTGGAGTGGAACGCAAATTGTTCAACTAGTAGATTTGCTTTTTCTATGGCTGTTGTTGCAATCGAACCATCCGCTTGTGTTATTGGTGGAATTGTGGATTTTGTAAATTTTGATTAACAGCTTTAGCTACCGACCAGAAGGATCTAGAACCGTTGGGACTGGCAAGCAACTCATCCTTAATTCTCTGACAGTGAAGTTATTTGCATTCATTTATTTCAAGTTTGCAGCTGTTGTGAGCATCAATAAACCTAGTTCGGTTTTTGGCACTGGGATGTTTGCGCCACTGCCGGAAGGGGATATTTTTGGAAGCAACAGCTTGCTCGCAATTTTTGTTGAACCAAGGTTTGACGTTAGAAGTTCGTTTCATTTAAAAAGGAATATATGCATCCATGAATGACAGAATCATTTCCCGTGACATCAGAAGTACAAGATAATGGATCATTATAGCTGAAACAAACATCTAGCTAGGGGAAATTTCGGAAAAGGTCTTAAAGATCGTCCCACTCAGCAGATCTGTAATGCCAAACTTTGCGCGGCTTAGATTGTTCCCCAGTATTTATCGGTAATTCACTCAACACTGAAATGAGTTTGTGGTAAGAAGATCCTAATGGAGAGCTTACGGTGACTGTGTAAAGTTCTGGATTGGTTGTTAGACTGGATAGTGATTTTTCAAATCAAAAAAATATTTTGTATTGGACGAGTTTTCTTAGGGTGAAAACATGTGGCCTGAATTACCACTAGTATTGAAATCAACATTATCAGTTAAAAGTTGAAATATTGCTTTCCCCAATTTATTTCATACAGCAGGAATTAATTCAACATTACATTAAGAGTAGGTCAACTTGCTAATGTTCATTCT
>NW_019292460.1:15512-30900 GCF_000500325.1 Leptinotarsa decemlineata | reverse complement strand
TTTTATTAATATTCATTGTCTCTTCTTTCCTATTGAAATTATCCCTATACTTCTGTATCTCTATTGCCTATGTATATATTCTTGGTAGTAATTTTGGGCACTGTCGAGTATTACTGTATCTTCTAATGAGACAATATGAGTAGCTTCCTTGTTGAGAAAAGATTATAGACATGAAGCTACGTCCTGGTGACATACTAGTGAGCTTCGACGTGGTCTCCTTATTCATGATGGTGCCGACCAAGGAAACGATACGGCTAATTAACGAAGTATTCCCAGCAGATATAACCACGCTCTTCTCACACTGCGTATCATCAACCTATTTTCAGTGGGATGGAGTGTTTTACGAACAAACGGTCGGTACTGCAATGTGAGAAACAAAACGTCCCATGTTTTTTACCACTGGCATTTGTAACTTACGTTACTGCAGTTTCGTCCAATGACATTTTCAAACGTATACAATAAACTCGTTTATGAAACGTTTGAACGAAACTAGAGTATCATTAGTTACAAATACAAGTGGTAAAAATATAGGAAGTTTTATTTCTCTTTTCTTAGGCAATAGAGAAAGAAACCGATCACAACGATATGACATAAATTCTCCCACTGATTACCTATCAATGTGAAATGAGATTTCAATGAAACCCTCATAAATCATATTTATAACTGCTGAAATACGTTGAAGTCGTGGTGGAAACCGCTTGTTTTCTATTGAACCCACAGGATCTTGCAAAAAACGCACATTGATTCACGAAAGAAATTAGCGTCTGTAATATAATACGATACATTGAGTTTGCGGAATGCACACATATCAATGAAAAACTAAATGAAGGCCGATTCACATCTTCTATTCGAATTCCAGTCAGGTCACATTTTCTCAATTTAGTTTTTTGTTTATATGTCTGTAAATTCAATCTTTCAGGTCACTGATTCACGTACTATGAATACTGACTCACATGTATCATCATATTCTATGTTACCATATCGAAAATTTTAGGTTATAGAATCTTTTGAAATGGTAAATTTTGACTGTAGAACACCACACACCGCTCATTGCTTGGCATCTGGAGAAATTATGATTTCAACAATGGGAGACCGAAACGAAGAAGCAAAATGTGATTTTATACTCATAGATGGTAAAACTTTCAAAACAAAAGGTAGGTATGTGCATCTATATTTAATAGATATTATTTCGAATTAATCTCACACAAATTTTACTTATTGATATTCTGTTTATCACAAACTCAACATAAACAACATAAAGGTCAATAACTATCTTAATCTAGTGTGTGTGGGCTTCAGAATATAGAATCGTTTTCGAAATCTTACAATCCATCCACCAAAATGATCAATGTGTCAAACGACATAAACAGGTTAGATATTTGTGATGCACTGTTTGGAACTTTTGGTGTGGTAATGAATATTACTGGAGTTCTATCCCAACACCAAACAATAATAATAATAATGATAATGCCCTACGCTCCAGGGGATATTGAAACCGTTGTGGGGAACGAGAAGTGCCGAATTTATTGGAACTATTCGTTCCTCACTCTCAGGCTCATATAAGCTAATAAGCCCGATATGTAACCAGACCACCAGAGCAAGAAGATATTTGTCGTGGAGTTTTCAGCTCCTGGCAAGACGAATATCGTCCGAAAAGAAGAGGAAAATGGATAAAATATCGAGATTTTCTCTTCGAACTCCGCAGACTCTATTCAGACCACCCTGTCAAGATGGTTGTTCTGATTATTGGAGTCCTTGGTGGAGTGATGCTCTCTCTATTCACGAATCTTAAAATAATACTGGCCTGCCGCACTAAGGCAAAAATCTTAGCCGGAAAGATGCAGAAGGCTCTCATTCTTGGCTCACTGCGTCGCTTGCTCAGGGCACATGGTTCTCGGACCCAATGATCATTTACCCCTCGGTGTGGGGAGTGATCGTTGATTGATAATGCTGGCGCGCCCTCTCGAATGTATCGGGGCTTCGGGGGATAGGGCCTGACCAGCGCATACTTCGATAAAAAAATAATAATACGTATTTATATTCACCATGAAAGTACAATCGAAACAAACAAAAAGAGGAAAAAGAAAACAATTTTCAGTATGAAGGCGAATAGGCTGTTTTTCAACTCGAAATAGCAATAAATCAAACAATAAAAAAGAAGTCGAATTAACAGTGATACTGTCATGACAAGATCAGAAAATGTGAGCAACCGCTGTAGAATATTGCTTTTTGTAATGCCAAGGTCGAGAACGGACGATAGACTAGACAGTTGAGTAGATCTTCAGTCTTATTTTTAAAGTTTTTCATTGTATAAGATATAAACTCATGGGGTCTAAAAAGAAAGATTCATTCGCACTGAAGAGAAACCAGAAACCAAAAACTCACGGGGTAGTTGTAATGTTTAGGTGCATTATACGAGAAGCAGCGGGTGAAGATGGAAGATTTGTGTTTGGGGATGACTAAAACTGAACTGTTCTTTGTGGTAAAACTTATTATTGTTGAGAATGTTTTAAGTTCCTTCAGTAAGTAATCAGGTTGATAAGATATCAAAACTCAATGCGTGCTGATTAGTAGATGAATATTCTAAGTTTCTCAACTTTTAACCATACTAATTCTTGCATGGCTGAAGATATAAGGTCACATTTTCAGATACCAAACGAAAAAAGTAGACAACTATTCTGAATACGCTGTAGACGGAGAATATCCGATTGTTTTAAAGCAGGTCCATGAATACTGTCGCAATAAGAAATTTTTGACATTATCTGTGACTCGCATACTATCAGTTTCAAGTTTGTGTTGAGCAAATCACGATTTGGAAACAGCTGCTTGAGGACGTTATGAGAAGTTTGGTTCAGCAGATAACTGACATGTGTTTAGTGAAGCAAAGTTCTGGATCAAACCACAGTCCTAAGTTTTTCATCTCGGTCACGGAGGAAAGTATTTCATTTTCGATGCGGACTTGAAAAGTGGAGTCGGTGACCTCTGTTCTTTTTGGGTCCAAATTGTTATTTTCAATACGTCGACACGTGTTTCAATGACAAAGTGATCATCTTTAAGAGGAAGATTAAATTGTTCAATCTCCCTCTTGAAGATGATCACTTGGTGAAAAACACGTGTCGAGGTGTAAGAAAGAACGGTTTGGTGTTGGGATAGAACTCCAGTTATATTCAGGTTAGATATTGACATATTTGTTTGAATGGTGTTCAAACTTCTATTATCTATACCCTTATAGCACATGTAGGTCCTATAGACGTACGTAGAACGTACGTTATAAGCTCAGGTGTCCTAAGATTCTAGTGACTGACGTACATTTTGCTTGACTTCTTAGTGTATCGAAACTAACATTCCATACAAAATAAAATTTAATGAAATTACTCAGGAAATCACAACGAAGTTTCCCATGTTATCATTGAAAGTTTCTATTGATATCAAGTTCTGGATATATAACGAAATATTTTATGAATATATTTATGAAAATGAAACATAGCGTTGAGAGTTATAAACTTTCAAGAAGGGCAAGATACGAATAAGTAATCCGAGAACGTTTTCGGTTTTTTCATTGAAGTCATTCGATACCAACATGGAGGAAAAATGGAAAAAATCAATCAAGACGAACATGGAATGGTAAAAATGTATATTAGAGCTTCTCGCTAGGTCAATACATATCCAAGCAAAACTAATGCAATATTTTGATAATAAATTGATGGATACAGCCGTTTCTACGTAGTAGGAAATCTCCATGGAAAATGAGAATTAAAACTTCCTATGGTTTTATACCACTTGTATTTGTAACTAACGTCACTGCAGTTTCGTCCTACAGGGTCATTTTCAAACGAATACAAGGAACTGAAATAATTAACAATGTGCACTCTTATTTACCTATATAACCACAATATGTAATAATAGACCGTACTGACTGACTGAATTTCGTTTACCTGTGACAACGTGGGTACGCTAAACTAAAATCCAGCGAGTAGATCAGGTAAATTTGATCATTTAGGAGTTTACTTCCCAATGCTTATGTTTGTGAATTTCCAAGGATTCCAAATAATTAGGTTTTCATCCCTGCCTGCATAGTGCGGAATTTCCGTATCGTTCAGATTTGAGAACGTGTGGTTGCATTCCAAGGAATGGTTTGAAAACGTTCGATCATTTTTATTTATTATGAAGGACCTTTCATGTTCAGCCATTTTGAGAAATTTCGCCACATTGTCCAACATAAACACTATTACACTCCGGACACTTGAGCTTATAACATCCAGATTCCTAGATCTTGTCCACTTTATCTTTGGCAATAAAAATGAAAATAGATAAACTGGCATGTGGTCTGATTGCCACTTCCACATTGTTTTTCTGTTATTTTACCAAAATATATTAAAGTTGCAAATTTTTTGATTTCTGATTGTTTGATATGAGGATTTTTAGCAGACAAAGGCAATGAGAATGCTCTGTAATCTTCGTCTGCTAACAATCTGAATAGGGAAATCAAAACCAATATACAGATAGGACAGAATAATGTTTTCGACGAAGATGCAATCCAGAAGTTAGTCAGAAAACAAAGCCTCAAATTTACGTATAGATTAATATACCCCCAGATGATCAGAAATTAAGAAATATGTGGAGTTTTTCAGAAAAAACCATATGGACATAGCATGCCAGGTTGGTTCTCTAATTTTCTTTTTAATGCCAAAGATAAAGTGGACAAGCATTACGGATGTAACCAAATTGACTTGGTCTACTCGCTAAATTTTAGATTAGCGTACATTGGCACAGTCATTAAGGGCCGTCTGTTATAACATACTATGGTTGTATAGGTTGTATATGTGCACATTGCTGATTATTTCAGTTTATTGTATTGTCCTGAACTGCAGTAACGTTAGTTACAAATACAAATGATATAAAATCATAGACAGTTTCAATTCTCATTTCAAATATTTTAAAACTGATTAATACAGTCTATTCTTTGGTTTTCACTATAAAGGGTTTCACAAAAACCGCGACACGTGTTTTGCTATAGCGAAACACTTGTCGCGGATTTTGTGAAACCCTCTATTATAAAAATTATAAAATGAACTGAATTAATTAGTTTAAATATGGATTTTCATCAAGTATCGGCCAGTTCTATTCAAATATTTCAATACCCTAGCGGATTAATACTCTCGAAATAGTTAGGTTGCACTCGAGAAATTAATTAACTCGAGAGGGATATCGAGACTGGTCTGCTGATTAACTGGTGGACCGGAATAAATATATTCTATACTGCGTCCCTAGACACTTTGGAATTACAGGAAATAAAAATAACGTAGGAGTGTGTCATAAACGGATTATTAGCTGCAAGGCTACTAGCTGTGGTTTAGCCTAGCACACCGATGAGACTTATGACAGATTGAAACAGCATAGTATGGCAAATGTGTTATATTTGGAATATTTCAGCTGTATGCCTTGCAGTGAAAGCTGCAGTGAAAGATAGAAGATGAATCTCGTCTGCGGTCGATGACGAAGTCCAGCATTGCATTTGTGGTTTAGCCTAGCGCCACTGATATGGCGGGTCAACACAGCATTGTCATAAATGTGTTGTCTTTGGGCTCTGGTTTGCAGCCAATAAAGTTATTTGCGAATGTGAGGCATTGAATCATAAGACATGGAAAATCCAAATTATATTCTGGGAAATATGCCAAACTTCTAACAAATGAAGTATAGAAAATAGTACAGGCTGAACGATCGATTTTTACTTGCTATCGTACAACCTGTGTTAGGAATCACACGTTAAAAGGTAAGATCCCGTTAGTACTTAGGTCGCACAAGCGAGCATACATACATTTCAAACAAGATTTTAGGAATGACTATAATGAAAAGATTGAAGGAAAAACGTAACAAGCCCTTCAGGCTGCACTATATCAAAACTTCAAAAGGGGTCCCGAGGAAAAAAATCGAATTTGTTTTATTGATAATTCTTGATATATATTGATGTTTACATGAAATTATGATTGGAGAGCTATGTAGTATTTGATATAATGCGTATTCAAAAAAGGTCAATTGATTCACAAGTAAATTAGTCATTGGGATAGTTCTCTTGATATGAACACTAGGTAGGTCTTCATAATTCTTGTATTTATGCTTAGGATTCTACCTAACTTTATTATGCAGAAATTCAATTGAAATAAATTTCAAGGGACTTGGATTAAAGGAGACAAAAAACCAAAATTCAACTACGACTTCTGGTATCAACCTTATTTTGATGTTATGGTATCCACTGAATGGGGAGTACCTAAACTCTTTAAAAAGGGCTACAATCCTACAGAGGCAGCAAACTCAGACACATATGGCAGGAGTTTGAACTTTTTTTCATGGAGTAAACGGGAACTTATACAGTCCATCAATCTAGGTGAAGAAGGTATTGCCCCACTGGAAATCAGGTTTCTGCATAACCCGAAGGAACCACAAGGTTATGTAGGATGCGCAGTGAACGGAAACATTTTCAGGTGCGATTCAGGGCCTAAATTACTAAAATATTGATATAGTGAATAAAATCAGAAAAACTCAATTTTTCTTCAGACAAAAGATAGAGCCAAGTGTCGCGTAACACTTTGAACTAAATAGGTATTTGAAGAAGAATAATTTCGTGAAATCTTACTTGAAACGTTTCAAGGTATTCATCAGAATTTTTGAATTTACAAGTTTTTTTCTAATATGTTTAATTAGTACATTATATCGTCTAAAATTTTGATAAAATACATTTGAAATCCATTTTTAATAGGTAATAAGAACCGAATATTTGAATACCCAGCTGAAGTTTATTTTATTATCTCATTTTTCACTATTTTCCAAATTTTCTCATAAAAAGTTTTTTTTCAATACCCTATGGAAATAAATTATATGGCAGCCGGATCAACTAGTTCATATATAACGAACCAGAAAATTATCTGTATTGATTGTTCTTCTACACCTTTTACACCTTCATATTCATATTATACACACACACAACAGCTTTTTCAGGATGCCTATAATTTTCTCAGTCAAAAGACTGCAATTCATTTCAATGTTCTCAACTTTGTTTCCATTTGCGATATTACATATTTTATTTTGATAGATATACATTTTGAATGTTCAAAATAATATAGGTTTTTTTACTTTTTCAGATTTTATCTCAAAGATGATGGCACTTGGGCTGCTGATAAAGTTATAAATGTTCCTCATAAAAAAGTTTCTGGATGGGCAGGAGGCTATCTTTCAGGTAAAATATTTTACCTTTTTTATTATGACAGTTTTTTTCAATTATCTATGTTTTTTAGGAATGATCACAGATATTCTGATTTCTCTGGATGACAAATATTTATATTTTAACAATTGGCTTCAAGGAGATGTAAGACAGTATGATATAACGGACAGAGCTAATCCAAAGTTGACAGGTAAACGATTTACTTGAGACCATACTCTGAAAGATAATACTCGTAGAGTTATTCTTTTTATTTTACTTATTCTGTTCATGCACAAGCCTCAAGGATTTGTATCAAATAACTGGAAACTTCGGGCCAGAACGATTCATTATCACACAGGAATCTAATTCATGTTTTATTTGTACATAAACAGATTCTTGATATGTACTACATGATATCAAGCCAGTTTTTTCGTATTCAATTTACAAATATCTTGTTTGCAACGTCTGCTGATCTCTACAAAAAGCCCCCACTCCAGAACCGGCCAATATCACAGATGTCTCATCAGCGAACTGCAGGACTAGTTCCGGACTCAGCGCTTCCGGTAGATCGTAGACATAAAGTAAAAATAGAATTGGTCTCAGGATAGACCCCTGCGGGACTCCTTGGGAAGTTTCATTCAGTTCAGAATGAATCAGTTCACTTCGTAAAATGCTTGTGATTTGGTAGCGTTCTGACATTAACGACTTCACTTACAAATCAATATTTCATCCTCTGACAAATTTCAAGAACATGCTTAGTCTTTTGTCATAAACATATTCAACTCTTTGTTGTGTTTCTGCTGTTCTACTTGAATTGACATGAATCATTTTTTTTCAGCAGCCAATCTATGACAGCCAGTTGTTCTAATTGATCTGTTTATTTTTGAACGGTTTTAGTTAGCTTGCTTTGTTTGTTTGGGTAAAATTTAGTAATTGAAGTTTGACCTCCATTCCTGTTGACAGTGTGATCTGATATTTGGTACACACATTTAGTTTTAATGACAATTTTGATACAATTCAATAAATACTATATCATTGTATCCAAAATGGCCGCAGCTACAAAATGGCGAATTACATATTGCTTCACAACTACCTAAACATGGGTATCAAATGACAGGGCTTGAATAGTAAAATAGTAGTACACTGCGAAAAAGATACACATTCAAAATGGACGCATCTACAAAATGGCGGATCACAGTTTTTTTCACAACTACCTCAATATGGGAATCAAATGACATGGATGACTAGTACAATAGTAGTACTTTGAACATCCGACAACATCCATATCAGCCAATCAACTGAAAACTCTTCTGTATACTTTCATGGCTGCCGTAGCTGCTGCCAGCGTAACTTTGTTCAATAATATTACAATCTATTGTTTCATCAGAAAAAAATAATGTTTTTATTGAACGAGAATTCACATTGGAGAGTTCCATTTCTGTCTTACAAATTGTACTCTCTCATCAAATTGGCACAAACAACAATTGCACCTTATATCAGTGAAATTTGTTCTCAAAAAAACTTTAGAAACTTTATTTTTTCATTTATCGACATGTGAAACGACCCTATAGGACAGTTAACTGGATGTGTAACATTTGGCTCAACTAGTATGTATACAATACAACGTGTACTCCACAACACGCCTATGGAAAAATTGGTTTCCGTTAATTTGGCTAAATTATTTCAGCGTCCTGAAAAAATGTCTCAATGGGCAGAAGATCCCAAATTCATAGGGTCCCACGATGAGGCCCGAAGAGTCAATCATCTGTAGAATCCACTTCGTCACAATAGTGAAATGTGTTTAAGAATTCATTTCTTAAATTATGAAATATTTCTGGTGTGATTTCATTGCAATTCTAGTCATGAGCTATGGAATAAACTGTGTGATGGATACTTCAGATTTCCCGAATCCTCACAAAAACTCAGGGTGTCAATTTAATGATCTATTGGGCCATTCTAAAGACCACGTCTGCCCATCAACCGATCAAGATGATTTCCATCTAGGTACTTCCGAACCAGCCTGTCATAATGAGGAAATGTATGATTTGGTACTGTCAATTATTCACACCGCTTGATAGGCAGACATTCCTTATGAAAGCCCGATAAATCACCTGATGATAATAATAAAATAATGATTTTATTCCAGTCAGATCACAATTCAAATGAATAGTCAAAAAAAGAGAACACAGCACATGTATTATTGGAGTCTAAGAACGTGCCTAAAAACTTCGTAAATTATGATGTACTCAATGTCCCGTTACGTATACTAATTTCCGGGACCATATTATTGTTTTTTATAGAGTATTGCATAAAAATGGTTTTGTTGTGGTTAAGTGTTAATCGCCTTTAGAATATTTTGAGGTTCAACGTGGAATCTAAAATATACGTTAAACGACATTACACAAGCGCAGTTCATTCCAACCTTGCCTTGGAACCGTCGAAACATTGAAACATTTGTTCAGGTCATAAGCGCCGCGCAATATTTCACATTCAAAAACATTGACCGAATATAAACAAATGGCTGAGCCAATTACTAGCAAAACTGATATCATTTATATTTATTACGGCAGGTCTTGCCTTGGGACCATTGAGTTCTGGGTCTTGTGCCCATTCAGACAATTCCACTTTTCACCTAGGTGTTTTTCAGAAGCGTTCGTTTTAAACACGATTCACCGCTAATTGTGATATTGGAGAACAGTTTGACTGAGTTTCATTGAGAACAGTTCGTTTCCAAAACGCAATCATCCTTAAAACTGTTTTTTTTCCAGTTTCAGTGAGTTTTGTTATTAACTTTTCTTGAATTGTGACAATTTTACAGATTAAATACACTAAATCATATTCGACATAGGCAATTGCTTCCACGAAGTCTCCTCTTATATTGATATTTTCATTCGAATACATTTCGATTATTAATTTCGTTATTCATTAACTGATTCTGACTTTCAGGTTCATTCAGTGGATAACACTTTTCAAGACGAGAGAACAACGGAAAAGTCAAGATAATTTAGCTCCAATAAGAAAAATATTTGGCGAAGTAGTGGAGAACTGTCAAAAACACTACTCTATTGGGAAATATGCTACAATCGATGAAATGCTGTGGTCTTTCAGGGGCTGTTGTCGTTTTAGGATGTATATTCCAAGTAAGCCCGCTCGATATGGAATAAAGGTATTTTCATTAGTAGATTCAAGGTCATTCTATACTTACAATATGAAAGTATATTGCGGTAAACAGCCTCCAGGTCCTTTTTGTGTTAGTAACAGTTCATCTGATGTAGTGAGTAGGCTCTGTTTACCACTGTCAAAATCTAGGAGAAATGTTACAATGGATAATTGGTTCACTTCCGTTGAAGTGGCCAATAATTTACTGAAAAATCATCAGCTGACAATCGTAGGAACACTTAGAAAGAATAAGAGGGAAATTCCCGATGATTTTTTTACTAAACGACCAGAAAAGTCGAGCATGTTTGGTTTCACAGAAGATATGACTATCGTTTCATATATACCGAAAAAAAATAAGCAGGTTATTTTATTATCAACCCTTCATCATGATGATTCTATTGATGAGACAACTTGGTACTGAACTTTTGATGGAATACATGAAGAGCAGAGTGAACTCCCAATATCTGCCAAGAGAAATTCGACAGCTAACAGCTAGAACTAGTGGTACTGTGTTGGTTGAGCGTGTCGAAAATGAAGAAAATAAACGTGGAAGATGTGCCTTCTGTAAAGATCGGAAAACAAAATATACATGCCGGTTCTGTAAAAAATATATATGCCTAGAACATTCTGTATCTGTTTGTCAAGTATGTACTGCAAATTTTTCGGAATAATTGTTAAACATAGTGTTTAGTGCAACGATACCAAAAATGCATACTGTTTTTATTTTAATTCGATTTTTTTTATGTTTTGAAAATATGACATTATTTTCCTTTCATTTCATAACTATTTGTCCATATAAATGATTTATGTAACACTTTATCAGAAATAAAAATTCATTTAAAAAATTTGATTATTCTCGTTTTGGGTATATCAGACCTAAGGCGTTCTTTGATGTAAAAATTAATGACGCGTCTGGTGCAGGGTTAACCGAATATAAACAAATGGCTGATTCAATTACTAGCAAAACTGATATCATTTATATTCATTACGGCAGGTCTTGCCTTGGGACCATTGAGTTCTGGGTCTTGTGCCCATTCAGACAATTCCACTTTTCACATAGGTGTTTTTCGGAATCGTTCGTTTTAAACACGATTCACCGCTAATTGTGATATTGGAGAACAGTTTGACTGAGTTTCATTGAGAACAGTTCGTTTCCTTAAAACTGTTTTCTTTCCAGTTTCAGTGAGTTTTGTTATTAACTTTTCATGAATTGTGACAATTTTACAGATTAAATACACTGAATCATATTCGACATAAGCAATTGCTTCCACGAAGTCTCCTCTTATATTGATATTTTTATTTGAATACATTTCGATAAATAATTTCGTTATTCATTAAGTGATTCTGACTTTTTGGTTCATTCAGTGGATAACACTTTGCTTTTTTTAATTTATATAGTTAGGGTTACCATCCATTAGGGATGAAGGAGTGGAATGTTGAAAATAACAGGCTCAAAGACTAATCTAACAATAAAATCGGCCTATAAGAGTATTCTTCCCAAAAATGTTATCCATCGTTTTTATAGAATTCTTCATGCACTGTAAAATATCCACTCGATATTTTTCGCTAACTAACAATATTTTCTACAGATATATTACCATTTCATCACCCCTTCAAGCAAGTCTCATTTTACACCAATGAGTGATGTTTTAGTATTGAATACCGTGTTCGTAAAACTAATTATCTGGAAAGAGTTTTCATAATTTTGGAGGTTTGCCGGTAAATCAGTGTCATAATTTGCATTAAATATTCACTTATTACATTTTGTATATTATACTTCTAATAGGTCACTACTATGTAGTTAACTATTGAACTTAGAATATCTTCTCTTGTTCCTGATTCTATAACGACCCTCGGCCAAGGGCATTGAGTTAGCGTTATCAATAATATAATGCGCATGAAGTGCATATATATTCAACTTTGATCATTGCTTTAATGTACATATCCAATATGCCACAACATTAGAAATTCAAATAGAAAAAATCGAAGATCTTTGATGTCATATGTTACAATCCATCCACATTGGGAATAAATGGTAGAGGCCATCCATCTGCAAATGTGCATATAATATTTATATACTTGAATATACATACGATATTTGAATTTATACAAACCAAAAAGCACATAAATTAGATCTATTTGGAATTGGGATACATATTGCATGAATATATCATGGGTTGAAAAAGCCCCATTCCATGATTTGGTAATCAAATGAACATAAAATACCTGTTTTTGTCTTATGGTGATTTATTTCTGTTTTTAGGACAAATATTTTTGGGAGGAAAACTCCTGAGTGAAGTTCCACAACTCACCGAACCACCAAAACCAGTTTATATCAAAGGAAAACGATTTTATGGTGGTCCTCAGATGCTTCAATTATCACTTGATGGTAAAAGGTTGTATGTATCCTGCAGCGTTTTGTCACCCTGGGACCGTCAGTTTTATCCAGAGATGGTACAAAATGGAGGAAAAATGGTTAGAATTGATATTGATACAGAAAATGGCGGTATGAAATTGAATGAAGACTTCTTGGTTGATTTTGGAGAAGGGCCGGACGGCCCACTGTTGCCCCATGAAATGAGGTATGTGCATATATTTCAATGAGAGAAATATGACAAGATATTATGACAATTATGATAATTGTGACAATTATGATGATTATGATAATTATGACAAAATTTTGTATGGAAATGAACGATAAAATGTTTGAAATAGTCAGGGTTTCCTAAAACCCATAATGATGAATTGGCCCGGTCTCCAACTCTGGGGTCGTGAGTTAAATTCCAATTTCGACCAGATATTTTTTTACGACAATTTCCATGCAAACGACCCTATATTTTCAACTCAAAAAAGTCATATTGAAACAGTCCTTTATATTTTCAGGTACCCTGGTGGAGACTGTACATCCGATATCTGGTTAGCGGAACACTAATGAATTTTGAATTTACATACTGAATATTATATTGCAATAAAGAAATCCTGAAGAAAATACTCTCAATATTTGCCTGCCATTTACAGCTCACATAGAAATCATCCATCTCATAATGTGAAGGGTTATCTAGTTCATTGATTCGTTCATTTCAATCGGTTTGAAATCGCTATTGATCAGTTACTTACCTCCACCACATTCCCAGTTCATTCTAATCAGTTTCGACGATAATCTCAAGGGTTCTAGCATGAAATTCGCTGTTCTGTTGTTAGGGTGAAATTACAATTCAGTTTCAACTATTTCAAGTTTCATTTACAGGCACGTTCGTGAAAAGACTTTCAACTTTTAATCAAACGAACAAAAATCTGTGAAATTTTCATGAAATATTGAATGAAAGTCATGTTTTCGTTTTCTCAATTGATTCAGCTGACCTTGCTTGTGTACCTGTAAGGACAGGTAGCCAGATTTTATTGATGTTCATTGCCTCTTTTTTCCAATTAAAATATCCTGTGTTTTATATATCTATTGCCTCTCTTCATATTTTGGATAGTAATTTTTAGTATTATCGAGTATTACTGTATCTTCTAATGAGATAATGTGAGTGCTATCTTCGTTGAGAGCATTACAGCTGATTTGTCGGTTTGTCCGAGTTGATAATTTCTCTTGATTTCAGAGAGACGGGCACCCACACTTCTTTTCATGGCTCCAATGTAGATCGACCCGCAGCTACAAGGAATCCAGTTTACCCCGCACTGTTGAAACTGTCTATAGTAATTTTACAAAAAAGCGTTGGATTGTTACCGCATAACATTTTTTCAATAATAAAATCACGTTTTGTGAAATTACTACACGAACAATCCCAACTTTGGTTCCACGTTGTGTTTCTCTCACATTTTCTCAATCCGGTCTGAAACATTTCCAACCCAGATAAGGAAAGCTTTTTCCTTAATCAGCCTAGCTGGAGTTAATTTGGCTTTCCCTCTCTTGGGTCGTATGGCCCACTCGAATTCTCCTTCGCTGTACCCATTTCTTTTTGAAGCATTTTCAGGTGATTGAGTTCTTCAGAAAGTATTTGAGCCAATTCAGAAATTATTCTGTTTGATATATCGAAAATGAAAGAACTGAGTATGCTAATGATTACCATTCGGGTATTATGAAATGAAACTTGATAGAAACCTCCTGGCCTAAACCATAGATTAGTTTCTCCAAAGGAACTGAATCGAAGGGTTTTAGCAAAGCAGCGGAATACAGATCAAATCAAATGAATTAAAACCTAGATTCATTACATTTTTCTATAGACGTTCATTAGAGTCAAACATTATCAATAACAAGCGAAATGGAAACGTATAACAATAAAACATTACAAAATATTCGTACGAAGAAAACAAGTTCCATGCAATTATTTGTGTTTACTGACGAGAATAACAATTGAATGAGTCCAAAGCAATTCAAATAGTTTGAAATATTGCACTCAAACACAAGTGACAATGTGATATCTATTTGTTTCCTATTCGAGTACTTACATTCTTCAAATAAATACAGTGAAATCTATAATTTTGTGATTGTTCAGATTTTATAATAGTAAAAAAGAATGAATGATCATTATAGATGCATGTTTTGAATTTGTTCTAAAAGAATCTTCTTCACCAAAGGATTTTTTTTTATATACGCCGCTAATTCATTTAGCGAATGGTTTAACGGATGAGGAAGTAAACATTGACGAAATAAAACTTGTTAATGAATCATAAGATTCTTCTCAATATTATTTTTATTGAATTTTTGAACAAATGGCATCTATAAGAAGTGAATGAATCATATCGATTTATTTTGAAGCAGCTGTTTTTATTGCAAATGAAAGTGATGATGCATAATAGTTTATAACGAAGAAATCCGAATAAAAAATATTTCAGTAATCAATGGCATACTTTTTCCTATATATTGATATGAGGCATGGAGTAACTGGAAGGTAATATTGAAAGTTCGTGACATTGATGGTGGAGTGAAAGTTTTGACTCGACCTATCAGTTTCATCGTTGTTAGTTCATCGCTGTAGGGAAGAAGCGTTTTTATCACTGTAAAACTATGGGCAGAAGATCCCAAAT
>NW_019292460.1:2219-14662 GCF_000500325.1 Leptinotarsa decemlineata | reverse complement strand
CGTTTATTTCATATTTCATGTCTACAGACCTACAACTTTGTAGGTACGTGTGGCAGATACCCAACTGAAAAACAAACAACCCACCCAGCTAATGCCTCCTGTTGGTGACACCGTGCATATGTGAAATTTTTCATTTTTGAAATGTACTAACTAACTTGAGGTTATAGTAAAAAGTCAGACGTGGCAATGAGAAAAATAAAGTTAATACTTTTCATCTTGTAGAAAAGTGTCACACATTCAATTTAACATTTCAGAGAAAAAGTACAAAAACTTATTTCATTTAAATATTTAAAAGATTATTCTACTGAGATGATCTACTTATTCACGCTTCTCCAACTATAAGAGAAGTAAAACAAGTACATAACATGATGATGCTCCATATACTTATGGAAAATTTGTTCCAAATATCACGTCATTTACAAGTACTAGACAAGCAAAGCGTAAAATTAAACAGATATTACCGCATACCAAAAAAATCATGAGCCACACTATAAGCAAACATGCTCAGATATAGTAAGCAATGCACTAAGAATGGCTGATGTCACATTAGAAAGATTTTGGAATATTTTGTTAGTTCGCTTTAGTTTTGACAACAAAAAAGAAATAATTATTTTCAACGTTTATTATAGTTATTTTACTTCATATCTTTGAAATTTCCTTTCTCAATGACTGATGTATTGCCTTGCCTTCCGACATTATGTCTGATGGGTTTCTTTGAGGTGTTGTTTTGTAGGCTGGATTAACTCTTAGGTTCCCATGAATTGAAAGGTAGCCATAAGGCACTCCGCAAGGCTAATAGTATTAGTAAAATGTGTATTCTATTGAGATATGAAGTGTGCAACTATAGGAAAAATTAACACAAATGTTTAGTGATACATTCTTGAATAGATTTTTTACCTCCTACTATATATAGATACTATATTATATATACTATATTATAGAAATATCTGACAGATACGAAACTTGCTTTATGTATGTATTTAATCAAAGCTTGATTGAATAAAATCTTGGTAATTTAGTGAGTTAGTATCAATTATTACTTTTTTACATTCCTAAAATGATGTTGGTTTTCATCATGAACTCAAATGAAAGTGATATTTAATATCATTATAATAACTGAGATCATCAAATATTTGTTCAATTTCAATTATCATTTCTTTTAACCTATTATAATATACTCACCCCACGATGTGGAGAGTGGTCGTTGGTTGGCGCGCCCTCCTGAATGTATTAGGGCTTCGGGGGATAGGGCCTGACTAGCGCAAACTTATCATATTATCAAAAGTTATTTGAATGATCGTGAACAGAGTGTCAAGATAGGTGATACAATGAGTATGCCGGAAACTGTGGGCTTTGGGATACCTCAAGTAACTGTGCTAGGCTCGTTCTTTTCACAATTTACTTGAATGAACTGCTCTTTCTTGATACAAGAGGTAAGGTCTTGAGCTTTGCGGACGACACTGCCATCCTATACACAGGATCTACATGGGAACAACTTAAGTTATGTGTAGAAGAAGAATTTTGCTATCAATAGAACGTTGATTTTGACAGAACAAACTCACAATTAACTTCGGTAAAACGAATTACTTACCATTCACGTCATACTCCAATCGATTGCCTGATATTGGACAACTCAATATCAACAATAATTACTATATAACTGAAAGGGACTCAATTAGATAACTAGGGGTAACAATTGATAGACACCTTCGTTGGGACTTACACATAAAAAAAACAGTAAGAAAGATGAGAGGTACACTTTCTAAATTCCAATATCTCAGAAACTTCCTAGACATGAAATACTTGAAAACCCTATATTCTGCACTTGTTCAGTCTCAATTGTCGTACGGGATAATTGGATGAGGAGGAGTTATTTGGTGAACCTTAATTCAATTCAAAAGTGCCGAACATACTCAAGTGACAGTGTTTTCAGAGATACGCAGGTCCCTGACATGAGGCAATTATTCTGTATCAGTATTCTAAATAATATTCAAAAAGGAGATATTCAGATAACCCTAGCTGAACACACCTACCACAAAAGAAACAGGGATAATTCTGTGATCGCCCCTCATTGTGAGAAAACGATTGGACAGAGAAATGCATGTTACTTGGGACCACGAGTTTATCAGATAACACCCGATGTAATCAAAGACAATCATAATAATAAAATTTTCAAGAAAAAAGTTAAAAAATGGATATTGCTCAGCGAAAGATCATTTTTCCATAAACTGGTTGACATAGCGGGTATTTTCAGAACCTTCCATGTAACATAGTTACTTTACTTAAACTATTGTTCTTATCATTCTGTACTATTTTATCACATACAAAATATATTTTGCGTTCAACCGTCAATAACCATTGTTGCTGATCTACTGTAAAAATATCCTGATCGTAAGCACTATTTTATAATTCAGACTTTTTTAAATAATTTCTTAACATTAATTTTATACTACTTCTTATGATGAATTTCAATTTACCTCATATTATTTACTGATATGGCTATATAACGTACAAGGAACACCCCTTCGGCAATGCTCCTTCAATGCCGTTGTTTATTTACTCCTTTTTATATTTGAGATTTATGTATACTTTTTATCTATATTGAGTGAATAAACATTATTATTATTAATTTTACCGTAGTATGCGCTGGTCATGCCTCATTCCCGAAGCCTCGATACATTCGGGAGAGCGCAACATCATCAATCAACGATCACTAACTACACCGTGGAGTAAGTGATCATTGAGTCCGAGAATCATGTGCCTTGAGCGCAGTGAGCCAAGAATGACGGTCATCTGCATCTGTCCGGCTAAGATTTCTGCCTTAGTGCGGCAAGCCGGTATGATTTTAAGATTCGGGAGTAGAGAGGGCGTCATTCCACCAAGGATTCCAATAAATCAGAACAACCATCTTGACTTGACAGAGTGGTCTGGATAGAGTCGAGGAGAAAATCTCAATATTTAATCCGTTTTTCATTCCCTTTTTGGACGCTATTTGTCTCGCCAGGAGCTGAAAACTCCAAGACAAATATCGTCTTCCTCTGGTGGTCGAGAAGGACTACATCAGACTCATTAGCTAGTATGAGCCTAAGGGTGGGGAACTTCTTGTTTCAATTTTAGGGCCGCGTTATGTCGATGGATATAGGCTGGACATGCTGATAGCAAGTGCATTAGGGTTTCGCGGCAGGCCCTGCACCTTGTGTTAGAAACCCCTATACCTATCACGCGACTGCGTTAGACTAAGGTGTTGACGACACCATCCTGGCAAGCCATGATGAACCCCTCAGTTTCCGACTTCAGGCCGCTTGACCTGAGGAAAGGCAAAGTCAGGTGCTTCGATAAACCAAGGTTATTGAAGAAGACCCCATGCATTGGCTTATCCGCAAGAGAGGTGATCTTTGCGGCTTTTATATGAGCTTTTTGCTGAACGTGTTCCAACTCGGTGACAGAGTTGTGGTCACCTCGTTCAGTGTCGAAAACTAAATTGAGTTCATCAGCTACTCGGGCAGCTGCCCTAAAGAGAAATGCTTCAATTCCTGCTCTTTCATGGTCACGGACCATGCAGAGAAGGGGATCAGAACTCCTGACGACTTTACAGGCTGTATCCAGTACCATTCTGTCATGTAGTCCACGACCTTCATGTTGTCGGGGGAAGTACAACCGTGGAACGGACGATTTGGGATGCACACTCCTATAGAGATGCATCATTTTTCGGGTCTTTACGTCGAGTTCGGGTCTTTACGTCGAGTGGACTCCCGAGTCCACTTCACTACTCCAAACGAGTAGAGTAAGATTGGAACGGCAAGCATATTTGTTGCAGCTACTTTGTTCTTTCCCGACAGTTTCTGTGACCAGATCTGTCGAAGTTTGTGCTGATACTTGCCGCGGAGAGAGTTTTTCAATGCAGTTACCTCTTGTGAGTGGCGTTGTTCCACCCCGATGTTATTTTGAATTACTTATAACTTTCGTCTCCAAGTGTTTGTTAATTTTCAGTTTGAATACGAAATTAAAATATTCTGTTAATTATTTTTTTGATTCATTAGTAGAGAAATAGATTATGACAATACTTGAGACTATGAAAATACTTGATTTCATCAACTCAAAGAAAATGATTAGATATATGATTAATGTTTTACCAAATAAATATCTCAATCATGAAAAGATGCATGTATGATGTCAAATAGCAAACGTCATGAAGCGATCAAGATTTATAAATCACCAGCGAACCGCCCCGGCTCCGCACGGGTGCAATGCTGATACTAAATTTACATATGAACGCGTGCTTTTTTGGTTAATCTTTTTAATATTTTTAATTAATTTGTCTCCAATGTTATTGAAGAAGACCCCGTATATTGGCTTATCCTTGTGTTTCCGCAGAAAAGAGGTGATCTTTGCGGCTTTTATATGAGTTTTTGCTGAACGGGTTCCAACACGATGACACAGTTGTGATACAATTTGTATAAGATTGAATATAATTAAATATACTTGATGACTTTTTTGGACGTATATTTTGACAAGTGAACAAACTTGAATGTTTTTAAATAACAACTACAACATAGTTATATACGGTGGGTTCATCCATGATACAGGAACAATCTTCATTCTGAAACATGTGGTCACCTCGTTCAGTGACGAAAACTGAATCGAGTTCATCAGCTGCTTGGGCAGCTGCCCTGAAGAGAAATGCTCTAATTCCTGATCTCTCATGATCACGGACCATGCAGAGAAGGGGATCCGAACTCCTTACGACTTTACAGGCTATATCCATGTCATGTAGACACTCCATACTCAAAAGTCCACGGCCTCCCTGTCATCGTGGGAAGATCAACCGTGGAACGGACGATTTGGGATGCAAACTCCTATAGAAATGCATCATTTTTCGGGTCTTTACGTCGAGTTGATACAGCTCTTCCCGAGTCCACTTCACTACTCCAAACGAGTAGAGTAAGATTGGAGCGGTAAGCATATTTGTTGCAGCAACTTTGTTCTTCCCCGACAGTTCCGATGACCAGATCTGTCGAATTTTGTGCTGATACTTGCCGCGGAGAGAGTTCTTCACTGCTGTTATTTCTTGTGAGTGGCGTTGTTCCACCCCGAGGTAAGTATATGTCTCTGCGGCATCCAAATGGTGTAGGATGCTTCCATCTACCAGCTGCACATCCTTATTATTATTATTTTTATCAACATTATCATAATTATTATTATGAAAAAATCACTTAATTGAAACATTCATATTTATATTACCTCACAGGAGATGGTCTCACATAAGATATTTTTGTGATGCAATATGTATCAATAATAATTTGGGGCATAAAATTATTGTGAATATTATAATTAATATTCTAAACATCTCACAGATGCCGGTCATAATCACATAATTTAAAATCATTTCATGAAAAATCAAAATAGTTCTTTTTGCATTTTAATATGATGGTTTTCCATATGACATTAANTAGACCGTTTCAAGGGTTACAATACTGCACTACATTTTTTGATCTATTCCCAGCGTTCAACCAGCGTTTGCAATGAAAGCAATATCTGGTATATATGAAAATAAACTTTTCCACTCCATTGATTTCGAAGTAGAGGAAATTTTACGGATAATGGAGTTGAAACGAATATTTTTCTGAACTGCTGTACTCCCTGATGTGGCGGGTTGGGTGTCCTTGGTCATCTTTCACTGCCTGAACCACTGTACATGCTGTTTTCGGCGAGTGCATTGGCTTGGGATGTGGGGGTTGAGCAAACCGGCCATCGGATGCCTGATACGGGAATGACAGAATCACTTGTGGTTCTGTTATTCCCTAACTGAATGGCATTCCAACGTTGGCTCAATCCTAAGGTGTGTGTATCTGTGCCGAAAGGATGAATGACACTGAGCCTATCAGCTGTCTCTACGGAACCTTCGAGATACCGGGCACCTTCTCGTTGTAGCATCGCCTTGTCACGGAAATGCGGGGCTCTGCCGTGATTGACCTTCATTCCCTAGCTACTCGTGGGACCTTTATGGACAGAGTGAACTTGAAAAATTATTTCTGATGCTGAGTCTACAGACCTTCCTGTAAATTCAATCCAGGAGAGAGTCTACAGAGGAGATGGAGATGGATGTCGAGTTTACGACTCCAAATGACCTCCACGTAAATTTAATTCAGGAGCGAGTCTCCAGAGGAGATGGATGTCGAGTTTACGACTCCAATGGGCCTCCCAGTAAATTTAGTTCAGGAGCGAGTCTACAGAGGAGATGGATGTCGAGTTTACGACTCCAACTGACCTCCCTGTAAATTTAATCCAGGAGAGAGTCTACAGAGGAGGTGGATGTCGAGTTTACGACTCCAAATGACCTTCCTGTAAATTTAGTTCAGGAGCGAGTCTACAGAGGAGATGGTTGTCGAGTTTACGACTCCAACGGGCCTCCCTGCAAATTTAGTTCAGGAGCTAGTCTACAGAGGAGATGGATGTCAAGTTTACGACTTCAACTGACTTCCCTGTAAATTTTGTTCAGGAGCGAGTCTACAGAGGAGATGGATGTCGAGTTTACGACTCCAACGGACCTCCTGTAAATTTAGTTCAGAAGCAAGTCTACAGAGGAGATGGATGTCGAGTTTACGACTCCAACGGACCTCTCTGTAAATTTAGTTCAGGAGCGAGTCAATAGAGGACATAGATGTCGAGTTAACGACTCCAACTGACCTCCCTGTAAATTTAGTTCAAGAGCGAGTCTACTCTTTGAAAGTGCATGTTCAACAAACTGTGGCTTTCTTTGTCTCACACTTCTGAGGGTTGTTTGAACGAAAGCAGACAATTTGAAACTTGTTCAACGTGAATGGTTTCTATAATCTGAAAATCCCCAATCTATACTTTCTCAGGTGGGCATAAACATTATGCATCGAATCCCCCTGGGATACTACTCCTACACGATAATGTATACAGAAAGGAAGAAAAGTCCATTTTATTTGTGTGAAATAGACTTTTGGACCTCATGAACCCCATCCATAATTTTTTTTTAAATAATCAGTTTATTAGATGTTTGATATCAGTGTGAAATATGATATAGCTTCATTCGTAGATACATCTGGACTAGAGGAAAATGAAATGAAAACCAAAAGGAACATAATTTATAATTTTAGAGAAAGAAACCTAGCTTTGAATAGTATAGTTCAGAAAAGTGTTTCATACATATTCAAAGTAACATAATTTTGAATTGACAATTTGCTAGACTATTATTCTTTTCATCATCCATTTTTCTGCTTGTTACAGTTTACATTGGTTTTCCTCAGGTATAAGTGGTTCTGTATATATTTTTTGAACTTGACTACATTCCTCAAGCGAATAAAAATTGACAAATCGTTGTTTCATAAAGTTGTTACATCTTCAATTGAATATTTTGTTGTAACTTGTATTCACCTCATATAGCATAAATTTAATTCAATTTTGTGAATCCCCTCCCTAATATCCTCTTTTCACCGGGTGGTATTTCGACGGAATAAAAAAGAAATATCAGTTACTGTTCACGTCTTGATCAATGACACTTCGACCTGGTTTCTAAGTGAAGAGTCCTATTATTCTTCTCCGAGTTACATGCGAAAGAGTGAGAGTCGACTCCTTAAAAAATTACGCTCTGATTATTTTTTACAAAGGTATCAGATTGACAGTGTTTGAAGATTGGTTCCAAAGTGTAGATTCGCCTCGATTTCTAACAGTGTCGTGAAAAGTAGATTTTATACATGACATGTATCTTCAAATGTGGTTATTATTTCTGTGGGCCCTCAGTTTTACAGACGTAATCTGTGGAATCCTGGACGATGAACATATCGTGAATGATTCTCGTGGTGAGTATTTTTGAACAACATACATAATTGTTGTTCTTATTCCCGTTCAATGAAGTAAAAAATGAGAAAGTTAGGAATAAGTTATTCATTTCAGTTTCTGATTCATTTTTTCAATGGTGTTTGATATCACTTTTCGAAAGTTTCATTAGTAAATATCATCGTTACAATTTTGTGATTTCCTGAATTTCAATTATTTGAAAGAATTATTGACTATTTCAAAAAAATATCTTTGATTATATTAAATAGTTTGTTTGTAATTCTGTACAATTTCATTCAGTCGTGAAACTAATATTTGGTATTCTAATATTATTCTGGTCTACAAATTTTACGTTATCCACTCATACCCACATCAGTCTAGTTCACAACTGCCTTTCTATTATTTATTAGAAAATATTTTCTTTGATATTACTATCGATCCGTTTTCTATGATCAGTAGCTACATAATTTTTTCAATTTGTATTTGCTATTGTTTGAAAAATTGTTATAAACAAATGCGTTGTTTGAGATAGAATGGAAATACTCAGGACTCATTTATTCTTCAAATTGAAAAATGTGGGACGCTCAAAGGAAGGAAGGAAGCAATCCATTACAAAAAATTAACTCCAAAGATGTGTACATCATGGAAAGAATTAACTTTCAGACAATTTAATTGTGCATTGAATAGGTAAACACTGAAAATTTGAATAAGAACAATTTTTTTTTGATTACCAAAAAACAAGAAAAATGGTCCGTTGTTAATCAACAAATCCGTTTTTAACCAATGAAAAATATTTTAAGGAAAACAAAATTAATTTGCATCAAACATGTTTGTACCTGTTTGAGGTCGTATATTCAACCCTTTGGGAAAATTATAAATATTGATCACAGAGCTCATCTTTTTGATTTTTTTTATATTTGATAACCAATCCGTGCAAAGCTTATTGTTAAATCATCTAAAAATAGAACGTTTAATGGGTGATTATCAACTGTATTGCCAAATATGCGTCAAACTAACTGACTCTTATAAGACAACAAGTATAGCTGAGACACCAGTCAATCTAATAATAACAATGACTCAACATGACTCAACCTTCGACGGAAGCACCAAACTCTTACGAAAGTTCGAAATAAATGAACACTTCAATCTAGCAGACCACTATTAGTTATAATATTCATGCAGTCATTGTTCACTGTGGTGCTGGCGTTGAATCTGGTCATTATTACACTTTGGCCAAAGACGAAACGGACTGGCTTAAGTTTGTCGATATTCATGTCACTAAATATTCTGACTATATCTTGAATTTATTGGAGCCTCTGGAGACACCCTACATTTTGTTGTATTGAAGAGAGGACCTTGGCAGATCAAGATCTTCAGATTATGTAGTGCTGCAGGTTTTTCCGGGTTTTCCTGCAGCTGAAAAAGCAAATGCGCCACTGGAATCAAACAAGTGCCCCGAAGCGCCTATTAATTATTGTTGTTTCATAATTTGTATTACTTCATATTGTTAAGGTTTTGAGATATTTGCAAAAAACTAAACCCCATTTTTTTCAGTTGATTGTTTATAACTTTTGAAATTTTTGCAAGTGCACCTGAATTTAAAAAAAATCATCTTCACGCTATTCCGAATCAAATGACACTCGAAATGATTGTTTCCGTGGATCTGACGGCAAACCAAAAAAAATGAACGATAACCATGAATAATACTGGAGTTTTTTCCAACACCAAACCTTTATTTTAACACCTTGGCACATATTCCGATCACCAAGTGATCATCTTCAAGAGGAAGATTAAACTGCTCCTTCGAAAGGAAGATTAAAATTCCTCTTGAAAATGATCACTTGGTGATCGAAACACGTGTTGAGGTGTTAAAATAACGGCTTGGTGTTGGGAAAAATCCAGTGATATTCATTACTACACCAAAGGTTCCAAACAGTGCACCACAAAAACATTAATCATATTCATATCTTGAAACCTCTTTCTCATGTTATAAATATTGTTTTTTCATGCATGTGATTCAAGTAACCACAAGATGTTCTCAGTGATCAGACATTTTGGTAAAAATTTCAAAATGGTATACAAAAGAAGACTCATTACATTCTTTGAAGAGAATAATTTAATTTCAGACTGACAATTTGGATTCATAAAAAAATCCAATACTGAGAATGCAATTGATGTTTTTTGGAACAGACAGTCTAGGAATTAGACATGTCATTGAAATGTCAAGGTATGTGATACAATTTCACATAATAATTTGATCGGTATACCATGGGGTCAGTGACGGCTCGTGCATTGGAGAACAGGGGAGGCTAAAGTCATAAAGACTATACACACACAGAAAAGCCCGCCGGAGGCGCGAAAATTTTTTAGGGTACCGCACCTATTTAAAGCAAAATACGTGATATTTGCATAAATGCAAACAAAAATTGTGTATTGCACAAAATTATACGTATAAAACTGACCATTAAAAAGACAAGGAAAACAGGTTGTCTTTGAGTTATTTAATATAAATGAACTGTTCTCAATCAATAAATAATACTTTTCTCTCCCAATATAACAGTTTTGCTACAAATATTTTATAAGCACTAGTACTTAATTATGCTTATAAAAACAGTTCTAAAAGTAAATTTTATTGTCCAGCAAGAACAAACGGGGAGGTGAGAATCGTGTCTTGCCAAACTTGGAAAAATACGCGGTCATTATGAAGCTGCCTCGTAAGACTAGCTTTTCCTGACCATATCCAAATAGGTGTTTTCGTCTTTCAATTAACAAATTATGTTGTGTGTAAGTGTGATGCATGTAACTTTCTCAGGTGCTAAATTAATTCTAGTTGAAAAAAACTCCAAACTGTTTGTAATTGAATATTTTTTTCTATGGTTATATTTATTGAAAGATTCAGTTTCATGATATTGTAACTATAATGAAGAAGAAGTAGGAATTTTATTAACATCAAATTACAATTTCTGTTACATTCGTGAATATTTGCAATAACAAAATTTGATTAGGTACGTCCTTCAGAAAATAAAAAAAATACACTTACACTACATAAGAAAAAATTCCACACTACAACAATATAAATATTGAAAACATATTAAAAATATTACCAAAAAGCACTGCTATAATACAATACTGCCTGTTTTATACACAAATAACAAATATTATCAAGAAACACTAAAACGATTTACCGAAATATTTTTCAGTCCCGGGCCGTCACAGCATCCCGTCCGAATAATTAAATAAAAAACAAACGCATGTGATATTTATAGCGGTCGGAGGCTTGGCTCCCTTGCAACGTATGGTATTTATTATTTCGGGTTGATGGTTTATTCGTTATTCGTTCAGGGGCGGTGCGATTGAGGGTTGTTGGTGCAGGATACAGTGTGGTACGTACTACATAGTGGGTGATAGTGTTTTTTCGGGCATATTATGTATTTATATTAAAAATTAATGGTAAAGTAATGATACCCAAGCATTTTCAGAAACAAATAATCATAATTATTTGTCAATTTCTTTCAATTTATTGCGATGAATAGCCTTAAATTTTATGTGGACGCTAAGCCTCCCTTGCCTCCTCTGACAAGCAGCCGCTGCATGGGGTTCAAGGGCTACCCTCTAGTAGAAAATAATTTAGAAGTTAAAATATGATTGTTTGACAGCCTACTTAATAACATAACTAAAATCTCATATATAACTTTCTCTCCAACATTAGAGATAGACTGAGCACATTTCGTGTCTTACAAAAATAATTTTGTTTTTCAAATATTATTTATTGAACTCACTCCCCACTCCCCAAAAACATTCCGAAGATATTGAATAATGCACAAGCGGATTCGATTATGGGGTATTAATACGTTCAATACTACAACTACATAATCTCCAAACAACACAAACAACTATGAAAAATTATTTTCAAAAAGGAATGGTTTCATTCTACTGGTTTATTATAACAAAGATACAAAAATTATGAAAATTAGAGAACTTTGTACTTACCAGACTCCTATAGAGGATTTCAAGATCTTCTATTTCTCTCTCTCCTGCAAAATAAGAACTATGAAGACAATGAATGTTTCCTGTATGAACGTTTTCATTCTCAATAACGGATGACAGAAATTAGGGAATACATAAATAGTCCTAACCGCTTTCAATCCAAAACAAAATCTATACTGAGGGTATATAAACATATCAATATCATCTGTGTCTTTGTACCATCTGTGTCTTTGTTTACATCATGAAACATTGCAGAAATTTCTTCTTTATCGCTACTATAGTAGCAAGTCACTACCTGTCATCACAATAAAAAATAGAAACCACCCTTAAGCCAGTAAACAAGTTGGTAAAAGAAGTTTAGGCTCTTTCCACGTGTAAAGGTAAGAAAGTGAAAGTTAAGGTACGGGTGTATTGGGGTACACTACGACCTTGCTTTGATCAATATCGAAGTAGGACGATGGTCAGACATGAACGTAAGGAGATGCAGATTCTGTGTAACGACCACATGCAATTGTGGCCCGCAGCGAGCGAGAATATGAGTTCTTGCCTACTGTAGTCTCAACGAACGTTTTCGTTAAGAATATCTTGAGCATCAAAATATCTGTTTACATCTGAAAACTTGGAGGATGGTGAAAACTGAGAGCGGGTGCAAT